>ML104159.1:176517-216742 GCA_003697995.1 Taxidea taxus jeffersonii
ACGTCCGGCCCGGCCGCTGTCCCCCGGGCGGCGGGTGCGCGCGCGGCCAGGGTCGCCCTCGTCCGGCCGTCGCGCTCTCCGGGGCGCCGTGCGGGGCTCTCGGGACCCCGCGCGCCGCGGACGGGCGCCCGCGCTGTGGAGGCGGTCGTGCGCGGGGAGGGCAGGCGGCGGCGGCGCGGGGTCCTGCGGGGTCCGCCGGGCTTCGCGGGGAGCGCGACGGCCGTGACGCGGCGCCCTTGGAGCGGCCGCAGGCGCCGGTCACGACCCGCCCTGTCGCTCTGGAGCCCTGCCGTGCCTGAGCCGGTCGGGGCTTGGGGCTTCGGTCGTGGCGGCCCGACGGCGCGCAGGCCTCGGGCCCGGGGACGCGCTTGTGAAGCCGGCCTGCCCTGCTCTGCGTGGACGCGGGTCCGGCGCCGAAGTCCCGGGCACGGCCGGCGCCGCACCCCGCGTTCGCCTAGCTCGTCCGCGCGTCGGACGCCCTGGGGGCGCGCAGTGGACACGGCCTGAGCGCAGAGTGGGCAAGAGGGACGCAAGGAGCAGCGCGGGTTGGGGCAGGTCGCGGACGGCGGCGGGGCGGCGGCGCTTGGTGCGGGAGCAGCGAGGAAGGGCGGAGGGAAGGGAGCGGGAGGGACCAGCCCCTGAGCGCCGGAAGGGGCGCGCGTGACCGAGCTGGGGGGCGCGGCGGCCGGGGGCGCTCAGCGCCGCTGCCCCGCGCCTGCTTGCGCCGCGGCCAGCGTGCAGGTGGGAGGACCCGGTGCCGGCTGCGGGCAGCGCGCGGCGAGCCGTGCCGCAGGCGCCTGGACCCGCGGCCAGGGTCGCCCTGGGACACGCGCAGCGCGGGGCCGGGGCGCCTGCAGCGACACCTCCTGGAGGGTTCCCCTGCCAAGGGGCCCTGGATGGGCGCGCCCACCGGCAGGTTCTCGCCCGGCGGCTTTTCTTCGCCTGTTTGTTTCAGTTTCCCGGCGCGGCCCGCGGTGTAAGGTCTGGGGAAGCCTTGAGTGGGGCGGGGAGGGTGCTGGGGCGGAGGGCAAGGGTAGCCGGGAGGTCGTGCCGCTCGTGCTGCAGCCCTTTGTCGGGGCCGCTCCGGCTCCGACATTCTCGCGGACGGACCGGCCAGTCGCGGAGAGCTGGGCCCGGGAGCCGGGGACCGCCGGAGAGCGCGCGCGCGGACCTGCTGCCGCTGGTTCTGTGTGCGGTGCCGGCCGGGCGGTGTGGGCAGAGGGGCCGGGAGTACGGTAGAGCCTGGAGGCAGCGGTGCGCACGTCCCCTCTTAGGGACTGATTAGAGCGCAGCCTTTTTTTCCGTCCCTGCATCCATGGCTGCTGGTTGGACCCGATGTGTTTAGCTTAAAATCTGTCGGAATTACTTTGTTTCTCCGCCACTGGAGCAGCAGTCCTGCTAATTTAAAATTGCTTCGTCACTCAAAAAAGCCCTTTCTACTTGGACTTCCTGCTTTTCCCTTTTCTCCTTGCTTTTGCTTCCTCACCACCCACTTTCACAGCTCCAGCGTTCCCTCTGTGTCACCTGAGAGCACGCCCGCTTTACTCTTCCCAGCTCGCTCACCCTGCACACCCTCTCCACTTCTGTGGCTCTCCGTGATCTTCAGAATACATTCCAAAGCCTTCCAGTGACCCGCAGGTCCCAGCGGGGTCTGGCCCCTGCTTAACCGTGCAGCCCTATCGCTGCTTCTCTTCTCCTGTCCGTGCTCTTGCCACACTGACTTCCTGCTGTTCTTGGTGCGCTCCCAGCCCGTCCGCCTCTCCATCCGTCCCTGCAGCGGCCTTGGCCTGGAACAGTCTCTCTGTTTCTCTACAGCTGACTGGCTCCGTTGAGTGTCTGTTTAGTTCTCACCAGCTTTAGAGATGTTCCTAATTATTTTTTAAAATTCCTTTATTGTAACCCCACGAGGGCGGAGACTTTTTGTTCGGGGCTGTGTACCCCAACTTGGAATCACATAGGGTTGAAGGAGTGGTTGAGTTTACTGAGCGTCATTTACCAGACAGCGAGCAAAGCAGCCTGGACACACCCTGGGTCTCCGGCGGGGCGCGCCGGCAGGACGGCTGTGCGTGTTCTGAGCACCGTCAGCCTCCTGCGGCTCCCCGCCTGCTTTTCTTCCTGCCCGCTTCGGTCTTCGCAGTCCAGTCAGCCTCCTGCGGCTCCCCGCCTGCTTTTCTTCCTGCCCGCTTCGGTCTTCGCAGTCCAAGTAGAATGCTTCTGCGTTCAGACGAGGATTTGAACCCTAGTCCCGCCAAGCTGATAGCCCGGCGTGCCGTTACTGCTCTCCGTCTCCGTGTCCTCAGCTTTAGAAGAGGGGTCCTCTCTGTCTCAGATGTGGCTGAGGGGGTCAGAAGAAGTGGCGCATGAGGAACACGACCAGCACAGTGCCCCGCGTTTTGACCCTGGCGTGGGCTCTTTTCTTCGTCTCCTCTTCAGCTGTGCTCTCCTTCCCTTCCTCGGTAAAATGAAGGTGAAAACCGGAAAAGATGTGATGGGTTACTACACAGAAAATTGATCATGGACTTTATTAGCTTACTGGAATTTGGTGAGGAAAAGACTTTGGACAATCCAAATACGAAGTGAGTACATTTCATATTCTGGACAATCACCGGCCAATACGGGAGCCACTGGCCCCATGTGCCTACTTTCCTTTAAATTCAATAAAATAAAAAATTCAGTTCTGGGGCGCCTGGGTGGCTCAGTGGGTTGAGCCTCTGCCTTCGGCTCGGGTGGTGATCTCAGGGTCCTGGGATCGGGCCCCGCATCGGGCTCTCTGCTCAGCGGGGAGCCTGCTTCCTTATCTCTCTGCCTACTTGTGATCTCTGTCTGTCAGATAAATAAATAAAATCCTTAAAAAAAATTTCAGTTCTGTGGTCACAGTCGCTCGGTCTCAGTTGCTTTGTAGCCATGTGCTTGGTGGTCCCCTTCCTAGCACCAGCCCAGACGGCCAGCGCTTGCATTGCTGCAGGAAGTGCTGTCGGACGGCGCCCTTCCAGAAAGGGCTTGGTCAGTGCAGCCTGGTGGAAGGAGGGAAAGAGGAGACCTTGCTCTCTTTTCAGTTCTCAGATTTATTCCTTTCCTTGTTATTTCACTCATTCAGTGAGTATCTGTCCTACACTTTGTTTTGGGCTTGTTGGTTGGTTCTTTCTTTCATTAACATCTAATGTATCGTTTGTTTCTGGGGGACAGGTCTGTGATTCATCATGTCCCAGGCTTTCGGCAGTTGCGCCTTTCCGGAGGTCTCTTGACCACTGTCCTTCCCTGAGCATTGCTGCCTTTTTTCTGCCATTCCCTTTTTTCGCTTCCGTCACCTGTGGCATCTGTTCGCTTTCTCCTTGAGGATTTTCTTTCCCCCACGAAGCGAGGAGGTGTGTCAGTTCGCTGCGGTGACTACGGATATGGGGGGAGAGAGGCGCAGGGTTCCGTCACTGGCAAGGCAAGTGAGTCATACCCAAGTGTTAGTGCCCCATTGAATCGGAGTCGGCCAAGGGCCTGGGGTGTCTAAGCCCTGCCTTGTGGGGCGCCGTGGGGCAGAGGATGGGACGAGCATGGAGTGGGAAGAGGGAGAAGTGGTGGTTCAGAGGAGCCAGACCTAGAGCTGCTGCTCAGGAGGGCCTGCCGCGTGTGAGGGCAGGTGAAGAGCGCGTGTGTGAGAAACCTGTAAGGCGGAGGGTGAGCAGTGCTGGAAGTTACTTGGAAGATGCAGATGGGAAGGGATTTTTTGGGAAGGTGGTAGGGAGTCTGTTTTGGGTAGTCCGGGAAGGTCTGCTGCGGGACATAGCATCGGACCTGTGATTAGGAAGATAGACCTCTTGTGGGCCCGGGGAGACGGCAGCGAGAAGAGGTCCCGATGGACGGAGCAGTGGGATATGAGGTTGGAAGAGCATGTGAAGGGGCAGATGATGAACGGCTTGATGAGGTGTTTGGATTTTACCCTGTGGGCTGCGGAGTGAGGCTGCTGAGTGCTCCCCGCCGAGGTAGTGACAGGACTAGACTCGCCGGAGGCAGTGGGCAGGGCTGCGGTGTAGACGGCTCTGGGAGGGCTGCCGCAGCGTGAGGAGTTTCTTGGTAAGGAGCTTTGGGCTGGTGACCGGTAGGAGCAAGGCTTGCAGGAGGCAGGAAAGATGGGACTTTTGAAACCTGTTTGCATGCTGACTGGAGATAGCGAAGAGGACTCAAGGGCTCTGCATCTGGATGACCCAGATAACGGCTGGGGGAGGAGGAACAGATTCGAGAATTTGTGGATGTACTTTGCCGTGTCCAGTGGTTATGCCTTAGCGGGCAGTGAAGCAGCACTTCCAGTCAGACTGGCCTGTGGGTAAAAATTAGCTAGGTCACCAGTATTGAGTGTCTCTTATGAAACCAGCCCTGCCATCAGGGCTGTAGAGAGTGAGGTTTCGAAGGACGTTGGTCATGCCACTGGCTTACAGACAAGACTTCACAGAGTTGGGCTCCATTCAGGAAAGTGTCCTTCACTCCTGTTAAGTGGAAACTGCTGTGCAGGGGGTGACGCGTGACCAAGACAGTCTCCGCCTGGATGGGACCTTGGAGCAGGCAGAAGGGCACCGTTTCTCAGGAAAGGATGTGATTGTGCTTTATTATGGTCACAGGTTTTCTCTTGTGTTGGTGATGGATGGCACCACTAATCAGCACGCTCTCCAGTCGGTGCCCTGCGCTCCGCCGCCACCCCTGTGGGCCCTGTGACGCCGGCTCTCCCACGGGTGCCTGTCTGCTGGCTGTCCTGATCCAGGCTGCTGGCTCTCAGCACCCAGAGCGCTGCGCCGTGTAGTTGCCTGGGGCTTTTAAAATCCCAGGTTTATGCATCACTCAGTTTCAGGGAAGAGCAACATATCCCACAAAACTTTTTTTTTTTTTTTTTTCAGACTGAGTCATTGTTGGATGAAGCATGGTTTTACTGAATCAGTTCTTTAAACTGGTCTGTTTACATATGTGTGTATGTAAATGTATTCCTGTGTACGTGTGTACAGATGCAGATATGCATAAAATAAGGCAATGTTTCCTTTACATATAATAAGGAAGGAGTCCTGGGTAGTAAGTTTTATTTGTTACTCGTGTAATAGGATTTTTTAAAGCCAGCTTTGGTTAAACAGTGGCTTTTGTGCTTTTTCAGAACATTCCTGTTATGACAGTTGCATTCGCTAGGTTTTTAAAAGGGCAAGAAGTCACAATATGAGCTATCTCTTAGCACCATCCTATTTTTAATAATATCCAAAGAGTGAGAGAGAGCAGCAGGAGAGTGCAGACCGGCAGGGGTCCTGTGGCCCTGACTGACCTGGATGGTATCGACCTCCTCTTTTCCTTTCCAGTGGGATGTGTTGTGAACCTGAGTTCTCAAGAGCAAATATACCCACTTGTTTCATACTCTTTATTAAACGGTCGTCTTAGGGGTATGTGAGTGGCTCAGTGGGTTAAGCCTCTGCCTTCGCCTCAGGTCATGATCTCAGGGTCCTGGGATCGAGCCCCGCGTGGGGCTCCCTGCTCATCGGGGAGCCTCCTTCTTCCTCTCCCTCTGCCCCTCCCCTGCTCATGCTCACCCGCATGTTCTCTCTCTGCGTTGGATAAATAAAATATATAAAAAATACAAAAAACAACAGTCATCCTACATTTAGTACTCTTGATGAGTGAATGGACATGAACCACTGTGGAGGAAAACTCCCTCTGTACTGGGACAGGGTTAGAAAAGTCATAGCGGAGGTGAATCATCACCAGGGAGAAGCTCTTCATCTGAGCTGATGCCAACAAGGAGGATAGTATTTTCTGAGAAGTTGGTGTTTTAATGAAGTACTTTTATATGGAAGACCCTAGCGTAGTCCAGAAATAGTAGTTGCTCCTGTGGATCTCCAAATAGGGTGTTGTCACAGCTTTCACAGTTATTTTTTTCTTCTTTTTTTTTTTTTTTAAAGATTTTATTTATTTATTTGTCAGACAGAGAAGGAGAGAGAGCGAACGAGCACAGGCAGAGTGGCAGGCAGAGGCAGAGGGAGAAGCAGGCTCCCTGCCGAGCAAGGAGCCCGATGTGGGACTCGATCCCAGGACGCTGGGATCATGACCTGAGCCGAAGGCAGCCGCTTAGCCAACTGAGCCACCCAGGCGTCCCTTATTTTTTTTCTTCTATCTCATGGACAGAGTTAAAGCAGAGTAAAGATAAAGTCGTTTAATGAGTAACACATTCTATAAAGAACACTAATTCGCTGTTAAAATTGGGGCTAGAATACAAAAACTAGAGAAGTGTGAAGAAATGAAATGTCAAGACTTTGTTCATCTAAAAAACCTTGATGAGTCCAGTTTGGGTTAGAATCTGAGTAAGCAGAGGGCGTAGAATTTGCATTTAGGAGGGGAACGGGAAGAACACATTTAATTCCTGGTTAGTGAATTAATAGTAAATGTTTGCTGTCCTGATATTGGAGCCACGGTCAGGCAGCATGGCACCGTGGAATGGGCATGGACATCGGCTTGAGGTCGTGAATCTTCGGTTGGTCTCCTGCTAACTGTAATTTTAGACCGTCCATTGAATCTAAGTGAATTCTGTTTTTTATTTTTTTATTTTTAAATTTTGTTTTTAAAGATTTTATTTATTTATTTGACAGAGATCACAAGTAGGCAGAGAGGCAGGCAGAGGGGGAGGAAGCAGGCTCCCTGCTGAGCAGAGAGCCTGATGTGGGGCTTGATCCCAGGACCCTGAAATCATGACCTGAACCGAAGGCAGAGGCTCAACCCACTGAGCCCCCCAGGCGCCCCGTAAATTCTGTTTTGTTAAAGTGCTGTGCTGTTTAGAATGTGTTGGTTAGAATATGATATGATGAATTAACTGGCAAGGAGACATCAAAAATGCTAATTCCTCTTTTTTATTGCAAAGTGTTACAAGAAAATGTACATTTTATTCACTGTGTTAAACTTTGTTGTTGGGGCACCTGGGGTGGCTCAGTGGGTTAAGCCTCTGCCTTCCGCTCAGGTCATGATCTCAGGTCCTGGGATCGAGCCTCACATCAGGCTCTCTGCCCAGTAGGGAGCCTGCTTCCCCCCTCTCTCTGCCTGCCTCTCTGCCTGCTTGTGATCTCTGTCAAATAAATAAAATCTTCTAAAAAAATAAACTTTGTTGTTGACACTAATCAGCAAGAAGCTGCTAGTATTTTGCTATGTGTAATCTTTTGTTTGTAAAGGAAAGTGTGTTAGTTTTCTAGGGCTGCTGTAACACATTTCCCCAAACTGGAAGGCTTAAAACAACAGAAATGTATTCCTCAGGGTTCTGGAGGGCAGAAGTCTGAAATCAGTGTCACTGGGCTGAAAGGAGAGTGTCACACCCCGCCCCCCTGCCCCGGAAGCCAGGTTCTTCCGCGGTTGTTGGCATTCCTTAGCTTGTCAGTCTTCAAGGCTAGCTGGCATCTTCAAGTCTGTGTCTTCGTATGGCCTTTCCTTTTTGTATCAACGCTCCTTCTGCCCCTCCTCGTAAGGACGCATGTAATTGCTCGGGGCCTGCCCACCTCAGCTCTTTCGTCACATCTGCAGAGCCCCCCACCTCCCTTGGCATATAAAGGTAATATTCGCAGGTTCCAGGCATGAGGACATGGATATTGATGGGGGCGTTTTTCAGTGTACCCCGGTAGGCGGTGTCATGGAATTTGATCACGTGAGTCATAGGTTTCTAAAATTCTGTCTGTGTGCAGTTCCGGAATGCTCAGAGACCGTGCCGTGCAGTGCAGAGCACAGCCAGTGGAGTACCAGGATAAATAAGACGTTTCCTGCCCTCAAGAGACTTCTAAGAGGAGCCAGAGCACCTCGGCAGGAAGCTTCTACTTTCCTAGACAGTGGAGACCTGGCTCGAAGTGTTTGGCTCGGTTGAGCCGTGTTTTAGGGAGATGAGGTGCTCTGCGTGGCGTACAGTGACGGGGGGGTAGGACATGGACGCTGGCTGCACGCGAGTGAGTCAGATGGGACAGTGCTGGTGCGAGGGTGTTCAGGGAGAGGAAGGTGGCAGGGTGCGTCCCGGGGAGCGTGCTGCGAGCCTTAGTGGGGCAGAATCGGCAAGCAGCGAGATCTGCCGTTTTCAGCCCGACTCTTGACGGACAGAGTAGTGTCAGCGCCACGGCGGCCGTGACCTAGAACAGGTCAGCGATCCTCAGAGGTCCCCTTGACCTAGAACATGTCAGCGATCCTCAGAGGTCCCCTTTAACTCCTTTGCAGCCCGTTCCGCTCCTGGACCTCTGGCAGCCACCGACCCGCTTTCGGGCCCCGGGGCTGGCCTGTTCCGCAGGCTGGTGCGGAGTTGTGCGGTGTGTGGTCGGTTGTGTCTGGCCGCCTGCGCTCAGCGTGTTGCTTTCCAGGCAGCGCGCTGCCGGCGTCAGAGTCTGAGCTTCCACAGAGGAGCAGCGTCCCGTTGTATTTCTGCACTAGCATTTGTGTCCGTTCGCCAGCTGGAGACTCCAGTTGTTTCCTGTTGGTGTGGACGTGTTGCCATTCCTCTGGGCACGTAGCTGGGAGTGGACCCGCTGGGTCACAAGGCGGGTGTGTGATTAACTTCCGAGAAATGCTCAGACTCCTTTCCGGAATGGCTGTGCTGCTCCGTGTCCTCGCTTCCCTGCGTCTTCGCCAGCACTTTCATTTTACCCATCCAGCGGGTGTGCTGGGGCAGGTCGGGGTCGTTTCAACTTGAATTTCTCTAATGACTGATGATGCGCATCTCTTTACTTGTGTACTTACTTGCCCTGCGCTTATCTTCTTTGGTGAAGTGTGCACACTTGGGGCCCTTTTTTATTGAGCTGCATTGTTGTAGCAAGCCCTAAGAGTTCTTAATGTGGTCTGAGTAGGAACCTTTGCTAGAAATAACACTTTCTACACATTTTCTCCATGGTTGCCGCTTGCCTCTTCTTTTTCTTAGTGTTTAAAGAACAACTTCGGAAATTTGTAATGTCTGGTTTATCTGTCTTTTTTCTTAACTGAGTCTTTTTTTTTTTAAGATTTTTTTTTTTTTTATTTGACAGAGATCACAAGTAGGCAGAGAGGCAGGCAGAGAGAGGAGGAAGCAGGCTCCCCCCAAGCAGAGAGCCTGATGTGGGGCTCGATCCCAGGACCCTGAGATCATGACCTGAGCCAAAGGCAGAGGCTTTACCCACTGAGCCACCCAGGCGCCCCAGAAGGAAGAGTCTTATACAGACCATTGCTGGTTCATTTTCTGGCTGTCCCATGGCTTGCTCATTACATATAAGTAAGCGGTTATTTTAGGCTACCTCATCATGAAAGCAGGTTTTTGTGTCTTAAGCATTTTTTGTTAAGACTGATGAGCTATCAGGAGGCTCATCGAGACATCTGTCCCCAGACTGTGTTGGTGAAGAGCACATGGTGCTTCACACAGACTGCCGGCGGTCTTCCCTGATACCTACCATGGCCGTGTTGGCAAAATGGTAGGTTTTCTATGTTATATAAACTTCCAGGCTTGTTTTTCTCAAGCAAAGTTGGAGGAAGGGAAGGAGGGAACTTCAGCTGAAACCAGCCGCTCGACAGAGAAGTAGATAGTGACCCTTTAAACCGGATTCTGCTCTGAATGATTTAATGTGACGTGATTCCTCCTTGGCAAAACCCTGGGGTGTCACTGTAGTTCCCATTTCCACCAACTAGACTAGATCCTGTTACCTTTTGAAGGGCTGGAATCATAGCAAACACTTAGTGACCACACACCGCAGGGCGGGTGCCCTTCTGAGGTCATTATATGTGTTAGCACGTTTACAGATGAGAAAGAGGTATTTGGTGTGGTGTCCCAGGTAGGGAGTGTGGGGCCAGTCGGATCCCAGTTGGCCTCGCTCCACAGCCTGCAGGTGCACCGTCATCCACCCCGGGCTGCGCTGGAGGCTCTTCCTTATTGCTCCGAATGGTGACCTCGTGCTTTTTCCTATGTGAACTTAACTGCTTAACTGCTTGGGGACACTTCAAGGACACATTTGCACTGTTGCAGGCAGACAGGATGCCCACTCAAGAACGTCTTGGCTGAGCGTGCTGTCTGCTCCGTGACAGAAGAGACGGTGTGATGATGGCAGTGTCGCTGGCAGGTGCACCTGTGACCTGAGTTTCCCCGCAGAGATGCTGTGGAGTGTCTGTGGTTTTGCGAATAAGAGCCCTAAATCGCCCTGAAGCCCTTCTTTTACCTTCCGTCTTCCCTGATGATAATCTGTGTGTCCTGTGGCGGTGTCCAGCCCCTAGAATTCCGTGTCAGCAGTTCTGGAGAGAGATTAGGGCTGTTGCAATAGATTTCGGAATTGGGATTCCAAAGAAATTTACAGGAATTCCTTGAGAAAATGATCGAAACAGAACTTTTGTGATCTCATTTTAAGGGTTAGATAGAGGAATCAGCGCCTTGTTTCTTTGAAAGGCAGATGTGCTCATGACTCAGTACCCAGATTCTTGTTCCCTCCTGCTGTGAGCTCCCTGGGGGTGCTGCGTCGTGCTACACTGTTTGCAAGAGGTGAAGCTAGACTCTTCTAAACCTCCAAGAGGTGAAGCTAGACTCTTCTAAACCTCTAAGAGGTGAAGTTAGACTCTTCCTAAACCTCCAAGAGGTGAAGCTAGACTCTCTTCCTAAACCTCTCCAAGAGGTGAAGCTAGACTCTCTTCCTAAAACCTCCCCAAGAGGTGAAGCTAGACTCTCTTCCTAAAACCTCCCCAAGAGGGGCGTCCGGAAGGCTCCGTGGGTTAAGCCTCTGCCTTTGGCTCAGGTCATGATCTCAGGGTCCTGGGATCGAGCCCTGCGTCGGGCTCTCTGCTCGGTGGGGAGCCTGCTTCCTCCTCTCTCTGCCTATCTCTCTGCCTACTTGTGATCTCTGTCAAATAAAATCTTAAAAAAAAAAAAAAAACTCTCCAAGAGGCAGGTCCTAATCTACTGTAACACTTAGTGCATAGTAGGTGCTTCTAAACCCTTGGAGAGTGACTGTTTCAGCGACACGGACGCGCACAGCTGTTGCTGATGCCACAGTCTTGATGGGTAGCAGCTCCGGAGCAGGAGAATGCCATGGTTGGCTCGAGTGTGGAAGGGTTCAGTTTGCTCTGTGGAAGGAGAACCAGCGGTCCATGGCGGCAGGCTGCCCCGTCTCAGGCAGGTGGGCCGGACCCGGAGCCACCGGCTGGCACGAGCAAGGGCAGCTGGCCGCCGGCCGCCGTCCTCCTTTGGCTTAGGCAGAGGCAGGGGAGGGGCAGGCGTGTTTGCCAGTGAGCCTAGGCCTTGCCTGCTAACTATTCCTATTTCTCAGAGTTGAGTATCACTTCTGTTCTACACAGCTGTTGACTGATACTAGTTTAAAGGGAGAATCTGACCAAGCAAGTAAAAGACTGAAGCCTTTTCCTTGTATTTTCTGGACCCAGTGTGCTGTGGATAACTCACAGGCATTATCTAACTTGTTTGAGGTAAAACACCACTTTCCTGAGACATCTTCCCTTGCTCTGGCTTAAGCCAGCTGGCTTCATGATCTTTTTTTTTTAAGGTTTCATTTATTAGTTTGTTGCGGGGGGTGGGGAGAGAGAGACTATGTGCATCAGGCAGAGGGAGAAGCAGGCTCCCCGCCGAGCCAGGAGCCGATGTGGGCTCAGTCCCAGGACCGGGCTCACGCCCTGCAGCCCCCGGGCAGCCGGCTTCCTGATCTGTTTGGGTCCCCTCAGAGCGCTGTCTCTGCCGGGAACTTCATAAGCAAAAAGCCCGCGTGCCGAGGTGGTCTTCTTCTTTGCCTTGGCGTTGGCACGCCGCCGGCACTTCATTCTTAGTGAGCGTGACTAGATGATGTCGTCTTCAGAGCGGGCGTCTTGGGACAGATCAGCGGATGAACAGAAGAAGGCCGATCGCCGGGTCTTCCCGGAGCAGCCGCCCTGCGCGGGACGTGGGGAGCTGTGTGCTGGGGGCCGAGCCCTTCCTCCCGGGCAGTGGGTCCCGTGCCTGGGGCTGTGCTAGAAGCATGCCTCCCCCAGCCCGCCCCAGGCCTGCCGCCCGCTCCGCGCGCCGTGCGGCTCCCCCAGCCCGAGTGCTCGTTCTCCCGCAGAGCCTGAGAGGACGGGCGGGGAGCGGGGGCCATGGGTTCCGCCACTTTCTCTTCCTCTGAGGCATCATCTGTGAGTTGAACTAAAAGAGATGGTCTTTAGGTTCCTTTCAATCAGAAAGTTTTGTGATCTCTAGAAACCCTTATATTTGGGTATTAGAAAATTAATTCTGTTTTCTACAATCTTTAAAACATGTATAAAGCCGTATGTTGGCTTTATAAGTGCACATGGAATTGAAATTAAATATCGCAAGGCTTACAGCAAAAAACAAATTGTCCCACCGCTCAGTCCTGCTCGCCACACCACACCACTTTCTTCTCTCCCCGGTGACCTCTCCGTGACATTGCTCATGCTGCCATTTCTAGACTCGGACTTCTTACTGTAGCGTGTTAGGGGTTGCCCCTCGGAGAGGTTTTCTGTAAAGCACAGCCTCACTTGCACCTGCCCAAGTGATAACGCTGAGAACTGGCAGCTGCCGTGGGCCCCGTCAGCACAGACCTGCGGTCCCAGGACGCGCCATTCGAAGCGGCTCATGGCGCCTTTCTCAGTATTTGCTCCTCTTTTTGGACTTTGATCCCTTCACACTTCTCCTAATGTCCCTTTGATTTGCCAGCACTTTTATCGATCAGTTTTGGTTCCTGGGTCAATAAAACATTTGAATCCCATTCTGGTTTTCAGGACTCAAAAAAAAATTGTGTGAATTTTATAATAGTTAGAGCTCTTTGTCCGGTTATCATGTCGCCGTGGAACGTGGCCCGTGGAGGAGGTGCTGGCCGTCGTGAGGGCCCACGTGAGTCACAGCACCGTTGTCACTTAGTCCTGCAAGAGCAGCCGGAGGCAGCGCTGACCCCAGTTTATACGTACACCGAAGCTCAGGGCGATGAACTTGCCTCCCGACCCGTGCTAGTTACCAAAACGATTTGGACTCCTGCCAGTTTGCCTCCAAACCTGCTGCGTCAGCTGTTTTCCTGTATATCAGTTGTCTCCAACTTTTTTTTTGTTAAGATTTTATTTATTTATTTGACACAGAGAGAGACACGGTGAGAGATGGAGCACAAGCAGGGGGAGCAGGAGAGGGGGAAGCAGGCTCCCCGCTGAGCAGGGAGCCCGATGTGGGGCTCGATCCCAGGACCCCGGGATCATGACCTGAGCCGAAGGCAGACCCTTAACGACTGAGCCACGCAGAGGCCCAAGTTTTCAGCTCTTAATTGGAGCATAAGATACACGCGGAAAAGAGCAAATCGTGGTGCGCGTAGAAGTCAGCGCACTGTCCAAACAGAAGGCGCGCCGCCTCCTTCCACAACAAGGGCGTTCGCGGCACCGCAGAGGCCCTCACGTTCCTCCCCAGTCCTGCCCTCCTGCTGTTCCTCCCCAGGTGACCACTGTCACGGCTTCTGCTGCCTGTGGCTCTGGTTAGACTTTGATACGAGTCTTGAGCATATGTCCTTTTACACTTCCTGTTACCACTTCTGAAAGTTCAGTCCTAGGTTTTCTTCCTCTTTCTTTCTGTGCAGGAAAACAAAGTATAAGCCTCCTACCTTATACAGAACGTATGAACGCAGTGCTTTGTGCTGCAGACTTCTCCCTTTGAGGTCAGTAATGAAGATCCTTGGCCTGTCGGAGCCGCTGGGAAGAGCTCTCCAAAACCAGTGGCCCCGTCGGTCTGGCACGCGAGAGTAGGAGCGTAAGGCCGAGCCCTTCTTAAGGGCTTTTGTGTACCTGAGGATGCTGTGTGCCGATGTTTTTTAAATATCGTACGAGGGCCATTATCAGTACTGTTTCCCCTTACTGAGCTGGTGGCTTTGTTGAAATACACATACGTGTAGGCCAAATGATCGCCGTGTTTTGGGAAGAAAGTCCTCTCTTCGGACTCGTCCTCTGGTGTGTCGCTTGCGAGCCCCGGGCCCAGTTCGGCAGCTCCAAGCACCTGAGATGTGTGGGGAAGTGCGGTAACTCCCCGTGAGGTCCGCCGATATTTGTGGTATGGTCTTTGTACTTATCACATATGTGAATATTTATAATGAAATTCGAATTATAATATTTGTTTCACTGCCTGCTTTTTCCTGTTAATATATTGTTATCTTCAAACACATACAGACTGTTATGTATTGCTTAGAAAACATTTGTTGTGTAATAACCTCACAACCAAGTATCACACTTTGTTCATTTAACCATCCTTGTGTTTTGAACAGTTTTTGATTGTTCCCATGTTTATAGAATTAGCTTTCGGACCCCCGGTGGTGGGGGAGGGATGAAGATGGGGAGAGGCCAGGAATCCTCTCTTATAAAACCGATTGTCATCGTTTAGCTGAATTGATCGACTATTTAGTGATCCTTTGTGCATCTGACCCTGTGCTGGGCTCTCAGACGTGGATGTGAATTCTTTCACGTCAGAGAGCAGATCCGATGAGTGAGGGCCTGAACTAAGTCATTGCGGGTGTGGGAATACAGAAGACAGAAGGATTCCCAGAGATTTTTATGTGGGAAAAAGCCCAGATTTTTTATAGGGTTGGGGTCATGTGAGTGAGAGAGAGACATTTAAGATGACTCTCACATTTTCTCTTCACGTAACTGGGCTGGACGGTGGCATCATTTATTAGTTCAGGGACTCTACAGAGGCAGAGCAAATTTGCTTAGAGTTCTGTCCTGGGCAGGGAACTTGAGGTGCTCATGGTCCACTAGAGAGCAGTGTCATTTAGGCAGATGGCGAGATGAAGCTAAGAACAGAAATCCGGGCCACAGAGATGGGTCCCTGGGTCGTCGGCACTTAGGTTGTGGCCCAGCTGCAGAGTCTGACCAGTGGAGCTGCCTTGGGAGGACAGACAGCTGCGAAGAGGCTGAGGCCGGACCCTGGGGAGCATCTGTGGTCCTCGGTGGGAGGCACGCGGGGAAGCATGGGGAAGACGGAGAGCCAGAATTGGAGAGAGGGTGGCGTCATGGTTGCTGGAAAAAAAATCTTCCTACGCTGTGTAGTAGGTCCAGGAGGAGAAGCGTCCAGTGTCTGTTGGATTGGCAGTTAGGTCACTGTAGAGAGGAGTGTCAAGGGCATGGTGGGGACACAGGAGGGAAGACCGGGGAGTAGGGGTGAGGAAGGGGTGTATGGTAGCTAGGTGTGCAAGGGCACAGGGGTCAGGTGAGCTGTGGAAGGAGGGTTTTGCTTTACCAGAGTCTTGAGCAGGTGTGTGTGCTTAGAAGGACCCAGTTGGAAGAGATGGGAGTTGCTGAGAAGGGATGGATGCCAAAGCACAGGGCGTGAGCAGAGCGCAGGGTCTGGAGGCTCGGCGGAGGGGTTGCACGCTTGCCTAGGAGGGAGGTCTCCGCAGGGCAAGGTGCTGGTGCGGCCAGAGTTGTTGACGGTGGCTCAGTTTTCTCAGGACACGGAGAATGAGGCTGGTTGCTTGGGACGCGGGCTTGAGGGCAGTGCCAGGGTTTGCAGTGTCTGAAGGGGGACAGCAGCCAGGGACAGGGGCAGCACGTGGTCAGAGATCCAGGTCTCTGGCCGTGATGTGTGTAAGCCCTGGTGAGCACGGTGCCGTGAGCCCCAGCAAGGCTCTGGGGCCCAGGTAACGGGGAACGGAGGTTTCTCGACCGTGCACGTCGCCGGGGAAGTCTTCCCTGGCGTCCTGGATTCTCACACCTCTGCTCTTTCCTTCTCGTGCACCTAGAGCTGTAGTTCTGTGATGGTTAGCATTGTTATCGTGACCCCCAAAATTTGCTTTCCCCAGCCACTGAAAGCTCCGAGGAGAGCGCATCTGAATTTGCTTACCATTGAGCAGTGTCTGTCGAATTTAAGAACCGGCCTTTTCAGTCCGGCTCAGCATGCCCGCGGACCTGACTTGCTTTCATGGGAACCATCATTGGCTGCTTCTTTCCTGAAGGGGCGGAGGCCAGGTGGCGTGGGCTGGTGGGTGGCAGACCACAGGCCTGAGAGTGCGGGGCGCTTACCCCGTGCCCCGCCCACCAGCCCCGGCGGAGTCTCAGTCTCTCTCTGCCCAGCACCCTCGCCCGGGCTGGGCGGCTAGTGATTATGCCGACCTCATGGGGTGTTTCTCAAGCCTGAGAAAGAGTTTGCGTGGGACATGGAAGAATCGGTTTTCACTCCTAGTGCCTTGAGAAAACAGTCCTAGGTGATTTTGGTAATCTTCCTTGAGACTCCGGGCTTCATGATAAAGGATTTGCAGGCCAGGAGCCTTGAACATCTTGCGTGTGTCTGTTCTCTGTCATTTCTTGAGTATCGATCTTTAGAGAAACTGAGAAGAGAAACTCCTGGGCCACGAGGGTCTTTCTGGCTCAGTGATGCTGCGGCAGCCGTTAACAAAGCCCTTCCGGGTATCGCTGGGAGCATCACCGAGAAAGGAGTATCGCCAAGAAACCGTCGTTTTGCGGTGGTCCTGCCTGTGGGGTGCTGTCCGCGCCACGCCTGCCATGGTAAAGCTGCTGCTTTGTCTCCCTCGCAGAGGAGGTGGCCAAGCTGGAGAAGCACTTGATGCTTCTCCGACAGGAGTACGTGAAGCTGCAGAAGACGCTGGCAGAGACGGAGAAGAGATGCACGCTTCTGGCGGCGCAGGCAAACGAGGAGAGCAGCCGAGAGTCCTTCATCAGCCGCCTGCTGGCCATCGTGGCCGCCCTCCACGAGCAGGAGCAGTACAGGTGAGCCCGCGGCCCCCGTAACTGCTCTCTCACTCATTCTCCCAGCTTTCTTCCCTCTCAGCAGGATGCCGGCGACCCCCTAGTCCCTGGAGTGTAGGCTCTCCGGGGCAAGATTGTGCTTCTTTTATTTCCTGCTTATTTTTAGCACAGAGGTAGGGGGTCACGGCGATCGCAGCGACGGGGTAGATGGGAAGTAGCTTCCGTGTGCGGGGGCTCAGAGGGAAAGGTCCCTTTGTCTTGGGATGAGCCGGGAAGGAGTCTTGGAGCAAGTGGGCAGGCTAGCACAGTGGAGGAGGGCGTCGAGCCACACAGCCTGTGCTCGCAGCCCCGCGCACCCGCTGGCTGTGTGGTCTGGCGCTGTAGGACGCGCGCCAGCTCCTCCTCCGTGTGGTGGGGGTTCTGTCGCTTACCGTTGTGTTACTGCGAGGACTGGGTTCGCGAGTACGTGTCGGACGTACTTAGATCGATGTCTGGCACGTGGTAGCTGCTGTTAATAAGCGAGTTTCCAGGTAGGTGTTAGGGGCTGGGCAGGTTCAGTGGACGAAGATAGCAGTGTCACCAGTAGGGGAGGCTGAGGATAGGCTGGTGAGCGGAGCGTGCGGAGGACGGGAGGGCCGTCTCGGGCACGTGTCCATGGAGGCCGCTGGGAGAGGTGGGGAGCGTAGGGGTTTGAGTTGGGCGGCCGAGGCGGGACACCTGGACCTGATCCTCTGGGCAGCATGTCATAGTGTTCCGAGCTGTTGGACTGTTACTGTCAAAGTGCTGTTTCGGGAAGGCGAACCCGCTGGCATTGCGTAGGCAGCACCGTGCAGAGAAGGGGCCCCGCAGCGACCCGGCTGCTGTGCGTAGTCCAGACCAGAGGTGAGGAAGGGCTGAGTCGGGGTGGTGGAGTGGGTACGGAGAAGAGACGGGTGTGGATGTGCGTGCTGGGGAGTTCGGCTCCCGAGCCGGTGGGCCATCAGGCCAGCTAAGCCTTAGTACAATTCCAAAATAAACGATGATGTCTAAAATAGATCAAAATCTGGGGGCGCCCGGCTGGCTCGGTCGGCGAAGCGTCTGCCTTCGGCTCGGTCATAATCCCAGAGTCCTGGGATCAAGTCCCGCATCCGGCTCCCTGCTCGGCGGGAGTCTGTTCTCCCTCTGCCCTTACCCCCTGCTCAAGCTCGCTCTCACTCTCTTGCTCACGCGTGCATGCTCTCTCTCTCTCATAAATAAAAAAAACTAAAAAAAAATCAAAATCTAGAACTGCTGTCTTTCAACTTAATTATTTATAAAAGAAAGAAAAATTCAATACCCGAAACATAGGAAGGATGTCCTCTGAGTAAAGGGCAGCCTTTTAAATTGTGCAGTGTGCTTGTGCAGTGCAGTTCACTGTGTCTCTTCTTCCCCTCTTTTCCCGTGCACAGGCGAAAACTGGTTCCCCGGGTGCGGGGAAGCCTGACCTATTTCTGTTGTGGGCACGTCTTCTCCACTTTAAGGCTCTTGTCCCTTAGGGCTCCCATCGTTCCTTTGCTTTCTCTGTCACTTCTCCATCGTGTGCGTCCTTTCCCCTGCGGTCCCTCCGGGAGGCCGGGACAGGGAGCTGGGCCGCTGCAGTGCGGGTCCTCCAGCTGCAGTGGGCCTGCCCTGAGCGTCTGAAGCCTGTCCCTCACCCAGTGCACCTTGGAGGTCAGTGGGGCACAGGGCTTTCAGAAGGGACTTGAGCTTTGGACATGGAGTACCTGAAGTTGGAAGATCAGTTTCTAAAGCAGGTGGTCCTTTACCAAAATAAGGAAAAAAACCACCACGAAGCTTTGTCCGCAATACGCATTTTGTTGAAGACTTTAAATAGTATTTATATGTGCATCTCAGTAACTAGAGTAATTAAAGAGTGGGTATTAAAGGGCTTTTAAATTGAGAAACATGGAAGAAATCGGTCACTTTAATTTTGCTTAAGTTCAGGAGAAGGCTTTTGTCCCTTAGAATAGTTAAAAGTGATGGCAATACATCATTCTCCCGGCGATCAAGCTTACAGTGTTTTCGTGGCATTTGAGAAACTAGCAAGAAGCTCTTTATGCTTCCTCTCCAGGAGCAGCGTCCTAGTATGCATAGTTTACACGGAAAAGCTCTTCGACTAAATGAAAATTTCAAAGATTTTTATTATTTATTTGAGAGAGAGAAAGCACAAGCGGGAGGAGGGGCAGAGGGAGAGGGGGAAGCAGGCTCCCCACTGCGCAGGGAGCCCGATGTGGGGCTCGATGCCGGGACCCTGAGACCAATACCTGAGCCCAAGGTAGACGATCACCGACTGAGCCACTCAGGTACCCCTAGAATGAAAATATAAAAACATTACTAGCCTACTAACTGTTTCTGCGTAGAGTTCTCAGAAACTTATCCAGTCTTCCATTTTTGAATTGTATTTGTAGAAATTGTTATTATTAGAAATTATTAATGAGGTCCTCTTCTGTATTTCCCTTTCCCCTGTTCGGCCTGACATTCATGAATACGTAGAAACATTCATTTTTATGATTTTGTAACTAGAAGTCAGCCAGTGGCTGAAACAGGAAACAATAAGTCTTCATTTGAGTTATTACAATTTAATACTTTATACATAGATTTAGAGTTTAAAAATCATTTGTGTTTTATGGACAGCTTCCTCTTTTCACTGAGTTTTAGAAATTTTTTTTTTTTAAAGATTTTATTTATTTGTCAGATAGAGAGCATAGGAGCGAGCACAGGCAGACAGAGAGGCAGGCAGAGGCAGAGGGAGAAGCAGGCTCCCTGCAGAGCAAGGAGCCGATGTGGGACTCGATCCCAGGACGCTGGGATCATGACCTGAGCCGAAGGCAGCCGCTTAACCAACTGAGCCACCCAGGCATCCCGAGTTTTAGAAATTTAACAAAGGATATGATTTGTTGTATTTTAAGTAAAATATTAGTTTCTTTTTACTGATTGATGAGTAACATTCTGCTGTTTTGAGTGGTTTATAGTAATTGGAAATACCGAGTATCCTTTGCTCTTCTGCTTTAACGTGATTAGTGGCCGCTTGGTCTTCAGAGGAGCTGGAACCGCTCACATGGCTGCAGCCCGGATGGGCGTTGTGGACACACTGCGTGTGTGTCCACACTAACGCAGGAACAGTATCCTGCTTGGGGCTCCTTTTAAGTGGATGCGCTAATTCATGTCTTAGATTTTTTTTCCTTTTATCGTAGTGACTTTTGTGTCTTTAGCTTGTAAGGGTTTCCAAGCCAACACTTTCTGAAGGGGAGTATGAAAACAGAACTCACACATCCACAGAATGGTGATAAGTAATGACTCTGGGTTAGTGCGGCCGGCGAAGCCACATGGCACATGGCTGTGTCGGCCCCGTGGGTCATCTGGAGGTTTTTGTGAAATGCCCAGACGCTTTCCTCCCTCAGTGTTTGACATTTCAGAGTCAAATATAAACACTTGAAGAGCTCTTTTCACAATAATGGTTTGTCATGAATATGGAGGTGTGTTTGGAAAAAGTACCTTTCCTACCCCATTTCTTTACGAATGGTTGAGTAGAGCCGTCTGGCAATAGGCGGAAATGTTTCTGTCGCGAACGGGAATGTAGACGATGGCCTCACGCTCCGGACTGCCTGGTCACAGCCCGTTCGTGGTGTTCTGAGTCCCCTTGCTTGACCGTCAGTGGGTCCAGTGGCCGCTCTGTGGTCCCAGAGCCTGTCGCCACGTTTTCCTTCTCTCCCTGATGATTCACCTTCATTTAGTCTGCACAAAACCTGTTCTACATTTTATGTGAATATGAATCACCCTGGCCAACCAGTAGGTTTGCCACGTTCAGAATCCCGTAGGGAGAGGCAGAGCGTCCCATGTGAACCAAAGCTCGAAGCCGGCAGTGCAGGCGTGTGCGGCGACGTGTATTACACGCACGGCCCATTAGAACTCAGTGCTGGCGCACGACATACCTGCGCTGCCTTCTCCTTCTCCAGGTATCCGGGGACCAGCCCGTGCATGTTCCGGTCATTTCTGAGTCCTCGCTGTACCTAATCGTGGTGACGTTTCTCTCTGTGTCTGTGGGTGTTTTTCTTCCGCAGTGATCTGAAGATAAAGGTCGGGGACAGGCACATCCGGGCTCACAAGTTTGTGCTGGCGGCCCGCAGCGACAGCTGGAGTCTGGCTACTTTGTCTTCCGCCGAGGAGCTGGACCTGTCAGGTGAGCCTCTGACCTGCCTGTGGGCGACACGTTAGTGCTTCAGTTTACCAACTGGGCGACCATGAACTGGTTGAATAACTAGTGAAGTCAGCGGTCGAACACAGCACTTCTGTGTGACCCGTGACCGGTAAGTCACACGTACTGGGATACCTGCAATATTCTTGTGTCTGTCCAGAAGCTCTTTTCCTATCACGTTATAAATGTGGGAGCATGTGCAGAAGGACGTGGTTGCTTCTACTCCTAGAAAACGTCTGGGTGTTCGGCTGCTCAGGATTTCATCACAGTCGCCAGGTGCTCTTCCTGGCGTGCGGGAACCGAACGCGGAAGGAGGGCGACTGCCGAGGACGGAGGGGTCGTCCTCTAGCGTTGGACGGCGACCGCCAGGCTTCCGAGTTGGAGCGGCGGCTCCGAGCCGACCGATGTATGACTCGTTTTACGCCGTGCTGTTGTGTAGGATTTGGGTAAATGGGGCGGTAAGTAGACGTGGAAAGGATCCCTTTCAAAAGTTTGTTCAAAATTGCATTTCCATTTACACTTGACCTAACTGCTTCTTTAAAACACCGGATTTTAACTTTAATTCCTTTACGAATAGTCACGGGAATCACAGCCCATGGTAAGGCGACTCCCAGGCAGGAGGGTAATGAGTTACTTGCAGATCGTATTTATTATCTGTGTGAAAATGCTGCAGAATTACGTCTTTCTGCAAAAGGCTTGCCAGTCCAGAAGGTGCAGTTTTCCATGTACGGTGCTGGGAGCACTGAACCGATGGTGACGGCTCCTCCCCGTGGAGAGGCGCGTTAACGCGGGTCGTGTCCGGCCGGGGCTCTGCCCACGCACGTGCCGCGGGCTGGCGGCCGAGCGGTGCTGCGGAGCCGGGGCGGGTGCTCACCGCAGGCCCGGGGCACACGGCGGGGGCTTCTCCACGTGAGTGAACTCCGTCTCTTTAGGATCGTTTCTAGGGTTTAACCTGCGACCCGGAACTCAGAGTCGCAAACACACAGTTATCTACGTGAGGATGCACTTGTGTGTGTGGCAGCGCGTCTGCTTGGGCGACCGTCCTCACTGCTGGGCGACGTGTCCGAGCACAGCTTTCCTTGGAGGCCGTATATCTTCCACCCCTGTACGGCAGAACCGTGGAGAACTTCTAAAGCCCATTCACAAGGGGCATGAGAGGGTCTCAGTTTCAGTAGCTGACCAGATAGTTTACAAAGACGAGAAGAGATGATGAGACATGGGAAATAGTCTGACAAGAAAAAAGTTCGGAATGCGTTGTCATCTTCGGCTGTCTATTAAAATGTTAGCAAAACTTGATGATCCCAGTGGTCTGAGGCCGATGAAACTGGGACTCTTGCACATGGCCAGTCATACTCTAAATGGCTCCAAGCGTCTGAGGAAGCGGAGAGCTGAGCTGTGCAGGGCTCTTTCTTGGGACCTCATCGTCTGGCTGTCAGGCGGGTTCTGCCGTAGGTAATTCAGACAGTGTAGTAATGTCAGAGTTTCTTGTGTGATTGTGAACTACTGAATGCGAGCAAAATGAGTACGAATGGAGAACAAGCAAAACCACTTAAGAACACAGAGGCTTGCCGTAAGGTATAAAAGGCCTAATTCAAACATTAAAAATTTGCTTTTACTTTTTTAGAATATCATAACATTTAAGAGCATCTTTAACTCAGTGACTGACCACAAGACTGCATCACTGTGAATCTGGAGACGAGAAAGTGTTTAGTTTAAGAATCATGTTGGGGCACCTGGGTGGCTCAGTGGGTTAAAGCCTCTGCCTTTGGCTCAGGTCACGATTTCAGGGTCCTGGGATCAAGCCCCACATCGGGCTCTCTGCTCGGCAGGGAGTCTGCTTTCTCTCTCTCTGCCTGCCTCTCTGCCAACTTGTGATCTGTCAAATAAATAAATAAAATCTTAAAAAAAAAAAAAGTATCACGTTTATGCCCTTAAATGTCCTTGGAGTCCCTGCTGTTGTACGTACCGCGCGTGGCCTGAGCCTGGCTGTACAGTCGGCTGTCCGAAGTGATCCACAGCGGAGCAGACGTTCTGTGGCTTTGGTGGACGAGGCACTTCCCAAGGTAGCCGACGGTGGAGCCTGTGGCATCGTTACTTTATACGGTTTATCCCTGAACTTTGTCATGGGGCCGAGGTCAGGGAGGGGAGGCAAAGGTGGACCCGTTCCCATCTGCTGTGTGTGCTCTAGGCTGTCCTGCTGCACTGCCTCGAGCGGCGGGGGTGTGCTTTCCCGGATCGGGTTGCAGCAGCCGCATGCGTGTATCTCCGAAGCCGCGTGTGCTGCGCGCTACCCCTGCATGGCTGGCCAGCGGTTCGAGGGAGATTAGAAATCAGCTCCTGTAAACAAGTGTGTAGGCAGCACAGAAGTGTGTTTTAGCTGGTTGAACTTTTCCACACTGATGGAGCTGATCAAATCATTCTACGAGTAGGTTGGTGTTTTGTTTCTCAGAGTTACTCCATCCACGCCAGGCTGCGGATGCTTCAAGGTGCTCGGGACACCGCCGCGAGCAGAATTTAAATTCTTGTTTGCGTGGAACTTACATTCTTAGATTGATTTTCTGAGTTCCACATTTTCTTTTGAAGTTCTTGTGTAACGGGTATTTCTTAAAACTCAAAATAAGCACAACTTTGTACTAATCATTGTAGATATTTTAGCCTGTGTTGGGTGAAGATACAGTAGGGCATTAAAGGCCAAGTGTTTAAACCGTGTTTGGATAGATGAGAGTTTTTGTTTTTGTTTTAAGATTGTATTTATTTATTTGACAGACAGATCACAAGTAGGCAGAGAGGCAGGCAGAGAGAGAGAGAAGTGGGCTCCCTGCTGAGCAGAGAGCCCGATGGGGGGCTCGATCCCAGGACCCTGAGATCACAACCCGAGCCGAAGCCAGAGGCTTAACCCATGGAGCCACCCAGGCGCCGTGGATGAGAGTTTTCTTAACCCACACGCTGTTCAGCCAGTACAGTGTGTCTTGGCTGGTCCAGTGCGCGGGTCTGACTGGGGGAACGTGTCAGACCCAAACTGAGGAACATTCCACAGCATAACTAGCCAGTATCACCCAAGTCCAGGAGGGTCATGAGAGACCAGGTGAGAATCTGTCAGCTCAGAGGTCAAGGGGACGGTGACCGTGAAGAGGACGTTCAGGGGAACGTAGGCAGCATTTGGGAAGGTCTGCAGGTAGATGACGCTGTCCTATCACTCCTGATAGCTGGGACTAGTGCTAAAGAGCAAGGTGGGTGAGGCGCGTCTGGGAGCTCTGTCACCTATTGTAAGTCTGAAATTGTTTTGAGACACAAAGATGAAAGACATAGAAACATGCTTTTTATTTTTGTATTGCTTGAACCCTAAAGATACGTGTGTTAGGATGCTGGGTGGTCACCTGGGAAGGGAGAGTCTCGGTCTCTCCGGAGCTGGGGGAGAGCTGGTTGGGATGCAGAAGTGCTTGCCTCGGGCAGAATGACCTGCTCCTCGCCCCCGAGCGCTTCTGCGGGCGCGGCTGCCCTGTGCGAGGCCCCCGCATGAGACGCGTGCCCGAGGGAGGCCGGGGGTTTCTCGGTGCTTCCTTCAGCAGACGTCTCTGCCCTGGCGTAGCTGCGCGGCGAGTCCGGCTCTCCGGGCGTGTGTCCCGGGCCCGTCAGGCCCTTCGGAACCCAGAGAGCCCCGTCCTCCCTCCCGCCAGCCTGGCTGGGAAAGCCGCACCTGAAGCCGCCCCCCAAGGCCGCCCCCGAGGCCGCCCTGTGTCTGGAGAGTGAGAGGAGCGCAGTCCCCGCGGCCGCCTGGCCCCGGCCCGTGTCACATCATGCCGCGTTCCTCCCGATGTGGCCGCGGGAGTCAGGAAGGGTGCCCGTCCGCGTTTGGGTCCTCCCTGCCAGCACCGGGCCCCGGTTCCCATCCTCAGTGTAGGCTGTGGGCTCCATGTGACTGGCGGTGTAGAAGTGACAACGGGGGACGCCTGGGGGGCTCAGTCGGGGAGCCTTCGGCTCAGGTCGTGGTCCCAGGGTCCTGGGATGGAGCCCCGCATCAGGGAGTGTCTGCTCCGCAGGGAACCTGCTTCCCCCTCTGCCTGCCCTGCTTGTGCTCTCTCTCTTCTTCTGACAAATAAATAAATAAAATCCTAAAAAACATTAAGAAGCGGCAGCAGTTCCCTCGGAGACAGGTTTGTGGACGCAGGGTGACTTCCTCCCCGGGTCTTTTCGGAGCAGCCAGCTGCCGTGTCCTGCTGTGTCCTGCGGACGTCAGCCCCTGGGCTGCTGCCGGTAGCCGTCACCCCTTGCCAGAGTCCCCGGGAGCCTTCGAAGACCCGTTCCATCTGTGCTGGTGCCCCTCACTCACGCCTGGCGGTGCTCTTGCGCTTTCCTGATGATTGGCTCTGTTCACGTTGTGTTGTGGTGTAAAATGGTCCTTTACTAGCCGTGATAGCCGCGGCTTAGTGCAGGCCAGGCCCTGCGCGCCCCGCCCGTACCTCCGCACTCGGGTTCAGAAGGGCATTTTCAGGCGAGTTCCGTTCTTGCCTCCCTTTTCACAGATGAGGAAGCTGTGAGGCTTCCTGTGGAGCGTGAGTCACTCCAAGAACTCCCTGCTCGCACAGTAGGAAGGATGCCAGCTGGGGTGGGACCCAGCCGCTGGCTACAGAATCCGCACCATCAGCCACAGTGTCATGCGGCCTCGTGCTTTTGGTCTCTTTTGTTTCCAACTTCATTGACATGCGAAGGAAGTGAAATAAATCGGCCATAGTAAAAGTGTACAGGTTGACCACTTTTGACCCAATTGTGGAACCATCGCCGTGTGGAATGAGGAACACTTTGACCTCCTTAACGCTTGCCTCCCCTACCTTCGTAAGCATCCCTTTTCCGTCGCGCCCCAGGCAGCCAGCGACTGGCTTCTGTTCCTTATGGGTCAGCTTGCGTTTTCTGAATGTGTGTACGGAAGGACAGACTCACGGAGTATGTACTGTGTGTTGCCGGCTTCATCACCCAGCATACAGATGGTGACGTCCGTCTGCGGTCTCTGCCGCGGTGTCAGCGGCCCGTCCCCTGTCCCTGCAGAGTAGCATCCGCGTGTGCGTGTGCTGCAAGCTGCTGTTTCGGGGACCTGCTGGTGGACGCTTGGTTGGTACAGATACTCTGTGTGCGCGATTGGATGTGTTTGTGTGTCTCCTGGGCAAATGCTCAGGGGTGCCCAAGTTTAGTGTTGGGGATCCCCGAAAATGGATGAGATGGAGGTAGCCTGCACACCCCGTGAGCAGTGTGCGGAAGGGCTCCGGAGCCTTCCTGACCTCGTAGGCACGTCTCCGAAGGAAGGGATGTGGGGTGTGATGTGGCGCTGAGGACCAGTAATGGTGAACATTGTCTCAGGTTCTTGATCGTTTGTGTGGCTTCTTTTGGGATGTGTGGGTTCACATCCCTTGCCCTTTGAAAAATTGGGTTGTCTTCTCAGTTTTGGATTGTAAGCATTCCGTATAGAATCTAGATACAGATTGCTTGTCTGAAAGCAAGGACTCCTGCCTTGCTCTGGTTGTGGAGGGAGGCAGTGAGGTCTTTCATCACTCCACGCCCCTGTTGGTCACAGGGTTTTCATAGACGTGCTTTACCAACTTGAGGATTCCTAGTGTTTTGAGATGTTGTAGGATGTGGTTTTGAGTTTTGTCACTTTTTTTTCTGTCTACTAAAATAATTCTTCAGTTTTTATCCTCCTTTATGCTGTTAATATAGCGAATTATGTAGATTTTTCCAATGTTAAACTAGCTTTGTGTTCCTGGTCTAAACGCCATGTGGTAACTGTGTATTGTCGTCGAAGTTGTGGACTTTACAGTTCTTTTTGTTTTTTAATTTATTTGACAGACAGAGATCACAGGTAGGCAGAGAAGCAGGCAGAGAGAGAGGAAGGGAAGCAGGCTCCCCGCTGAGCAGAGAGCCCGATGTGGAGCTTGATCCCGGAACCCCGGGATCATGACCTGAGCCGAAGGCAGAGGCTTCAACTCACTGAACCACCCAGGCGCCCCTGTTTTTGCTTTGTTTTTTTTTTTTTTTTAAAGATTTTATTTATTTGAGAGAGAGAGAAAGAGAGAGAAACAGAATGAGAGGGGAGAGGGTTAGAGGGATAAGCAGGTTCCCAGCTGAGCCAGGAGCCTGATGCGGGGTTTATCCTAGGATTCCAGGTTCATGACCTGAGCTGAAGGCAGTTGCTTAACCAGTTGAGCCACCCAGGCACCCCTGGACTTTATAGTTTTATTATCCATTTGTATACTTACATAAGATTTTTAAAATTTATTTATCAGAGAGAACGCACACGAGCAGGGGGAGCTGTAGGCCGGGGGAGAAGCAGACTCCATACCGAACAGGGAGCCCGATGCGGGACTTGATCTCAGGACCCTGAGATCATGACCTGAACTGAAGGCAGAACTTAACTGACTGAGCCGCCCAGTCGCCCCAGATTATTTATTTTTGATCTTCTGTTTTAAGTTCTGTGTTTCCCTCTAATCACTGCTCTAGCTGCATCTTGCACATTCTGGCATGTTGTCATTTAGGTCAGGGTATGTTCTAATTTTGTGATTTCTTTGACCCATGAGTTATTCGGAAGTATGTTGCTCAGTTTCCACGTTTTCCTAGATACTCTGTCGTGACTAATTTCTTTTCTTTTTCTCTTTTTCTGGATGAGAGCGAGCGAGCAAGCCATGCACATGATGGAGGGTGGGAGGGACAGTGGGACAGGGAGAGGGAATCTTAAGCAGGCTCCACACCCAGTGCAGAGCCCAATGGGGCACTGGATCTCATGACCCTGAGATGGTGACCTGAGCTGAAACCAGCGGAGACGCCCAGGACTAATTTCTGATCTGATTCTGCTGTTATCAGACATGCTTTTTATGACTCGGATGGTTTTAGATTGACTGAGACTTGTTCTGCTGCCCCGCGTGTGGTCTGTCCTGGTGAGCGCCAGTGCCCCTGAGAAGAAAGTGGTGTGCGGTTGTCGGAGATGGCGCTTCTTACGTGTCCTTTGGGTCAAGGTGTTTGGTGACAGTGTTCGGACCTTCTGTCTGTTTTCTTCTCTTGTGTCCGGTTCTGTGAGTGCCTCGCAGGCGGGTGTTAGTGCCTCCTGTAATTTGAGGGTCGCCCGTGTCCCCCTTCCGTTCTGCTCAGGTGTGCTCCGTGGCTTTTGGGCCTTCTCACGACACACAGACGCACTCACTGTGACGTCCTGATGGCGTGTGGCTTGGACCACTTCGGCATGTTCAGGTGTATTTCTAGTGCTCTAGGTCTTGACGTCTGTTTCTGACAGGAGAGAGTCACGGCGGCCTCCCGTGCTTCCTGTGGTCCTGTACTGTCACCTGATGTGTGTCTTTCTGTGGGCGGCACACGCAGAGGCCTCGCCCTGCTCTTCCGCCTCGGCGGAGGGCTCACACCGCCGACATGTAACGTGGCTGCGTTTGCGACCAAGCTACCGTTTGGTTTTCTGTCGGACCCACGGTTTTTCTCTTTTCCTGGCCTTCTTTTGGATAATTTGGGTGTTCAGTATTCCACTTAGATGTTTTAAAAGATGTATTTACTTTTAGTGGCGTGGCGCGGCGTGGGGGGCGGGCGGAGAAGGAGAGAGTCTCAGGCAGGCTCCACACTGGGTGCGAGTTCGGCGCCGGGCTGGGTCTCAGGACGCTGAGGTGACAACGCAGGCCGGAACCATGGGGTTGGCAGTTTCACGGACTGTGCCACCCAGGTGCCCCCTGTGTATTTCTTTAAGGATTGGTTGATTTTTGGAGAGGGAACTCCCTGTAGATTTACTGACCGCTTGCCGCCCTCTCTCGCGCTATGCCCAGTGGTGGGTCGCGGGCAGAGTTCGTCGCCTCCAGCGCGGTCTTGGGCCCCCCATCCTCTGTTCTGGGAGCTGTCCTGGGCTCCGTGGGGCACTTCCCCGCCAGGCGTCGAGAGCTCCCCGCGGCCCCTGCCCAGAGCTTCTGCCGGACGCCGCGGGGGCTCGCTTGGGTGCGGGGCGGGCCCTGGCTGAGAACGACTGCGGGCGCCACACGCATGCCGCCCACCTTCTGCAGGGCCCGTCGTGTGCGGTCGCCGCGCTCTGCCTGTGCTCGGGGCCGCGTCCGTCCGCCCTGCCCCACTTCCGCCACGGCCCTTTGGGGTGGAGCCTCACACGCGGTCGTGGGCGTCCGCGGAAAATCCACGGAAAATCCACCTGCGCGGTCGCTCGAGCTTCGGCAGACGCCACAGGGTCCCAAAGTCCTCTGTGTCTCCTCAGATTTCTCTTCCCTCAGTCCTTCCTTTGTTCGGCAGGATGCGCTTCCCTCTCGCGTCAGTCCCTTCGTCGGGGCCTCCAGCAGCTCTTTTGGGCGGGTCTGCGGGTGACAGATGCCGCGCACTCGGCCTCCACGTCTCCACCACGTTTTCCCTGGACGTAGACACTTGAGGCGACAGCCCTCTTCCTAAGGAACTTCAAAAATGTTCAACTTTGCTCTGGCCTCTGGGGTTTCTTTTGAGAAACCTGTGGTCATGGCAATCTTTTGTCTGTGAGCAATGGTCCCTTCTCGCTAGTTGCTTTCAGGTCTTTTTATTTCATTTTATTTGTAAACTTTTGATTGTAGTGAAATACGTGAACATGAAAGTTACTGTCTTAAACATTTTAAATTGTGACTAGTGTTAAGTGTGTTCACGCCGCTGTCAGCTAATGCCCGTGACTTTCACATTTCGCGACACCGAAGCTCTTGCCCATTAAACTCCCGCGTCTCCCCGGCCCGGTTCCCGACCACCCCCTCCTGCCTTCGGCTCCTGTGGGTCCGGCCGCCTTCCTCCCCCCGTGTAAGTGGAATCGCACAGAGTCCGGCCTTTTGTGTTTGGCTTAGTCCACTTCACACTCGGTGGTCAGGCTTCCTCCATGTAGCAAGTGTTGGAATCCCGCCCTCGCTTTTTTGTTTGTTTGTTTAAGATTGATTGACTTGGCGGGGTTAGGGACAGATGAAGAGGGACAGAGAACCTCAAGCAGACCCCGCGCCAAGGGCAGAGCCCGGCGAGGGTCCAGGTCCAGACTGGAAGCAAAATCAAGGGGCCGACGCGGAGCCGCCTGTGCCCGCCACGTGCCGGGCGTTGCCTTCCTCTTGACAGCCGACTGATAGGCCACCGTTGCCATAGACCGCGACTTGTCCAGTCCTCCGCCGGCGGGTACTTGGGTTGCTTCTCCGTCGCGGCTGTTGTGAGGGATGCTTCTGTGAACGTGGGTGTGCGATATCTCTTCAGGGTCCTGCTTTCAGTTGTTTGGATACATACCCAGAGTGGAATTGCTGGGTCACGTAATAATTCAATTTTTCATCTCTTAGGAGCTCTCGTACTGTTTTCTGTAGGGACTGTACCATTTTACGTTTCCACGAGCAGTGGACTAGGGTTCCAGTTTCTTCACACCCTCACCGGCACTTGTGATTTCCTGTTTGTCGGATACTAGCCCTTCTAGTGGGTGTGAAGTGACCAGGACTGTGTAGGGTTAGTTTGTAGCAGTTTGATTATTAGGTGTTTAAGTGTAGATTTTATTCTCGCTTGGAGTTACTTGACCTTAAATCTTCATGTCTGTCTCCAGATCTGGAATGTTTTTGATCATTTATTCAAATATTTTTCTTTCTTGATGCCTCTATTCTCTCCCCCTCCTTTTAAAAAAAAATTTTATTTATTTATTTGACAGACAGAGATCACAGGTAGGCAGAGAGACAGGCAGAGAGAGGGGGAAGCAGGCTCCCCGCTGAGCAGAGAGCCGGAAGGGGGGCTCGATCCCAGGACCCTGAGATCATGACCTGAGCCGAAGGCAGAGGCTTTAACCCACTGAGCCACCCCAGCGTCTCTGTTCTCTCCTTTTGAGACTCCAGTGACACAAATGCTGGACCTTTCGTTTCTATCCCACAACTCTCCCCGAAGCTCTTGTTTCCCTCCCAATCTTGTTTTTCTCTCTGTTCTTCAGATAGGATAATTTTTTGGTCTGTCTTCAAGTTTGCTGACTTTTTCTGCTGCCATTTTCTTTCTGTGGTTGAGCCCATGAGATTTTAGTATATAACGTACTAGACAATATACAGTCCATACAATATACGATATATTGTGTTCTTCATTCTGTGATTTCCATTTGTTCCTTTTTTAGTTTATATACTGAAAATTTCTAAAATTTTACATGTGTTTTCCTTTACCTTCTGGAGCATAGTTAAACCAGATGCTTTCATGTGGTTGATAAATTCAGTATCTGGTCATCTTGGGGTTAGAAGATGGTGTCTTTTGCCTTGAGAAATGGCCATATTTTCCTGATTTTTTCCTACATCAGTGACTTTGGATTGCATGGTGGATTATGTTTTGTAGACTCTGGGTCCCGTATCATCCTCTGGAAAATACTGGATCTCTTTAGATTCAGACTGAAAGTTGTCTCCCCTTCTGTGGGTAGTAGTTTGAACATCACTGCAGCTCTTGAAGCTGGACTGGGGTTCCTCTGCACCCGAGGAGCTCCAAGGTGAGCCTGAGCCCGTGTAGGCGAATTCAGTACACGTGAGGAGCTCTCCCTTGCTCTTCAGCTACCCTAGGCCCCCTTCTGGGTACCCGTGTGCAGGAAGATGGAGTTTTTGTTACAGGGCGCGATGTACCAGCGTGGATCCCTGACTGCGGTCTGTCCTCAGGCTAAAGCCATGGGGAAATGGGGCAACTCAGGACCATCCCTTCTTCGAGTTCTCCCTCTGCAGTTCAGCTGCTGTTGTGTACTTTTGAGAACCCCCGGGCAGTTTTTGGTGCTCTGTCTAGATTTTGTAGCTATAATCAGTGAAATGGGATGGGTTGTCACCCCGCTGGGACAGAACCGGAACGACTGGCCTTTTAGCCATTTTTGATAAAGTGATGATTTAGAAGTGCGGTTTGGGGTTTATTTTTATTTCTGGGCAGTTCTAGTTAAGGGTGCATCCTTGAAATGAATAAAGAGTGTGCTTTTACTGATAAAAGATGCTATCTGTCACGATGTTTCAATTTTATGAGTCAAAAACTTTTGTGTAAAGTAATTGGAGAAAAAATTGTTGGGAACTTGAAGAGTTGAGTTAAACCAGAGTCAAGTGGGATATTCAGAATACTTTTCCCGGTTTTTAAGATTAAGTACAGGATTTAGATGACGAAATTGATTTTCTCAGTATGCTTCATTTAATGGCTAATTGCCCACCGGTAAGTTTATTCCCATTCTTTCCACATATCTTATAAAACATTTTTTTTGAAAATGAAAAAAAACAACAACAAAAAACCTGGCTACATAGAAAAATCGCAAGTTCTTGACACAGTGCGGCTCTGCACATCCTGGACTGCTGTGAGGTCAAGTTAGGTGTCCTTGTCCTTTGATCCCTGCAGTCATGGAGTTTTACTGGCCCGTGTGCTGGGCCTGCCGGAGGGTGGCTGCCTCTCGCCGCAGGTGTACCACGCAGGTCGTGGAGGCCGACCGGCTTCATTTCTCAGAGTCCACTCCTTTGTGTCTCCCCCTGGTTTACAGGCTCTGGAATTGAAGAGCCACTGGTGTGAGTAATTCGGTAGCAAGAGACTGCATGATTCGCCTAAGAGCACACCTCCTCCTGGCTCAGTGCTCTCTGCCCGGCCGGTACCCATGGCTGCTTAGTCGGAGTCTCACAATGAATTTATTTTCAGTGTAGTTTGGAGATGAAAGGAAGAGTCAAGGCAGGAGTGGGAATGCTTGGAGATCACATGAACTTCGCTGCATTTGAAATTTTGAGGGCTCCCAGGAAATCCCTGCTGATCATGGGTTTTAAGAAAATTATTTAGGTTTTGGGGCACCTAGGTGGCTCAGTGAGTTAAGCCTCTCCGCCCAGGTCATGATCTCAGGGTCCTGGGATTGAGCCCTGCATTGGGCTCTCTGCTCAGCAGGGAGCCTGCTTCCCCCTCTCTCTCTCCGCCTGCCTCTCTGCCTGCTTGTGATCCCTGTATGCCAAGTAAATAAGTAAAATCTTAAAAAAAACTATTTAGGTTTGGTTTATCAGTTGTCAAGTTTATTGATTTGGATAATTGAGGAAGGATTATTAAAGGAAACCAGCCAGATTTTAAAACAGAATCAGTGTTGCCTGAGTGGCTCGTTTGGTCAAGCATCCGACTCTTGATTTCAGTTCAAGTCATGATCCTGGGGTCCTGGGATCAAGCCCTACATCAGGCTCCACGCTGAGTGTGAGGCCTGCTTCACAGTCTCTTGTTTCCTTCTCCCTCTTGTCCCTCCTCCTTTTAAAACAAAACAAAAACAAAAAATAGGGAAATAAAAAATTAGCTGAAAGAAAAATTAGCTATAGATCCTAGCAGGGTTAATTTTTCAGTATATACGTCCTTCCAGGGTCTAAACAGACAGACAGACCGGGACACTTGTCCGGCTCATTGGGTGGAGCTTGTGGTCTTGGCCTTGGATTCGTGACTTTGAGCCGCACGTTAAATGTACAGATTACTGGGGGGGAAAAACCTAGACTGAGAGTTGGTCTGTTTTTGGCCTTACCACCCTGAAAGTCCTCACTGTTGTCTGATCTTAGAGGCTAAACAAGGTTGGACCTGGTTACTGTTGGGATGGGAGACAGACACAGAGCTCTGTGCGTGTGTCTGTGTGTGTGTACTCTCTCACACACACCTCTCAAAAAAACGAGGTAATTCAAACATGCATTTTTAGCCTTTTTTTCTTTTAAACAGCTATATAGTGTGTATCTTTTTAGGTTGATTATTCAGCTCCATCAAAGTAATTTTATCCCACTGAGCCTCCCAGGCGCCCCCCCCTTTTTTTACGATTTTTATTTTCTATCTAAGTAATTTTAATTGATGCAGAATTTTCCTGTGAGTATATACTATATTAGCTTACCAGTATTGGAGTTTTTTGTTCCAGGTTTTGTTCCTGAAAACAGCACTGTCTCTATGGTGACTAACATAACACAATGAAAACAAAAACAAAAAGCAGTAGTCTTGACTGCCTTAGTGTGTATTTCTCTGTACTTGCTCCGTTGTTGGGCTGATGACCTACATGTGTAATTGCTGTGTAGGAGGTTCCGTACTTGTTAGGAGTCTTTGAGAGACAAAAAAGAAATGTATTCTAGTTTTGTGTTTGTAGTTGCTGGTAAGGGTGACTAACAGTTTTAGTTATCTTTGTGAATCACGAATGGCATCTGTTGCCCGGTTCCCCATTAGTTGTCCATGTTTTAATGCTTATTTGTAAGGTGTTTTCATTGGAAGGTAAACTCATCACATATTCAAAATATTTTCACCCAATTTATTTGATTTGCAACCTTTTCTCTCTTTTAAGAGAGGTGGGTAGGGGAGGGATGGGCCGAGGGAGAGAGAACGTTAAGCAGGCTCTCGCCAGTGCGGCTCGCTCCCACGACGCGGGATCGGACCGAGCTGGAATCCGCCTGAGCCCCGGGCGGCGCGGGTCGGGACTGACCCTCGGTGCTGCCCCTGTAAGCGCGAAGCCCGGTCTGAGTCGGCTGTTCCCGCGGCGCCAGATTGTGCGCTGCAGCCACGGCGGGCCTCGTGCTCAGCGCCTCTCTTTCCCTCCCAGATGCTGACCCTGAGGCGGCGAGGGCGATGCTCCGCTGGGTCTACACGGACGAGCTGGAGTTCAGGGAAGACGACGCGTTCCTGACAGAGCTGATGAAGCTGGCGAACCGGTTTCAGCTGCAGCTCCTCAGGGAGAGGCAAGTGGCGGCCGCGTCCCCGGCGCCCCGCAGGCCGGTGGCTGGGCTTGGCCGCAGCCCTGCTGCCGAAGGAGGGGACTTCGCGGCGGTGGGGACAGGGCTTTACCTCTCTGCTTGGTGTGATTTGGCCTGAGCTGCTCGGTGTTCTCCTTCCTTTCACTGACTTTTTTTCATAAACCCGGGGTTACGTCTTCGTGTGAGCTGGCACGGGAGTATGAGCTGCCTCGGATGATGGTGCCCAAAGCCCAGCCTCCCTCCAGCCCCGCTTCTGGGACATTCGGCCTGCTCAGTGACGTGACACACGTCCAACAGGGGCCTGCTGGCCTGGGTGACATACTGGGCGCTTTTTCATTAGTGGCTGCGAGGGGCTTGTGGTGGTGGTGCACGGAGGCAGCCAGTTTCTCTGCCTGGTGTGCTCTGCGAGGGACGTGAGGGACGTGCGGATTACACTCGGCGAGGTGCACGTGCCGTAGCTACACTGCGGGTAGTGCGCGCTGTGTGTCCTGCAGGTGCGCGCTGGCTGTGCTGTGTGTCCTGCGCGTGTCCCGCGGGCTCCCGCAGGCTCAGGGCGGGTGTGAGGGGTGGAAGCCGGTCGTCTCCCGCACTCTCTGGTGGACGTTTGCGAGTCAGCTTCCGTGATGACTCTCGCTCCGTACAGTCCAGCTGGGGAGGGCCTTTGGGGAAGGGAGTTTGCTGAGCACACGTAGAGCCTCCCCTCGGGAGCTAACGTGAAGCGTCGCCGGTGGACACCGCACGTGTGTCCCGCACAGTGAGGTATCAGAGGCGTGGATCGGACCGTAGTGGGCCTGGTGCTGTAGGTGCGCGTGTGAGTAACGGGGCCGGGAATGACGTGTAAGTCGGTTGGGGTTATGTGCCCTGTGGTTAGCTCGAGGTTATTTTGGTTCCCGGTCGGCCGGCCCGCGCGGCACTTTGAGGCTCCGGTAGCTGCGCCGCAGACTAACCCTAACTGTCCTGCCTACGCCCGCGCCAGCGCTGCTGCACACAGAGCCGCGCACAAGCCTACAGCTTCGCTGTGCTCATCTGCGAGTCTCTTTGTCCTGAGGACACTGTTCTTCGTTAACACGCTCTGGCAGGTGCGAGAAGAGCGTCATGTCTCTGGTGAGCGTCAGGAACTGTATCCGCTTCTACCAGACGGCGGAGGAGCTGAGCGCCAGCGCGCTGATGAACTACTGCGCGGAGATCATCGCCAGCCACTGGGTGAGTGAGGCATGGCCGTGTGCGCGCAGCACCGTGTGGCGCGCCGAGACTGGGGCTCGGGCCTGCCGAAGGTTCCTCTCGGTCTCCTGCTTGCGTTAGAGGACCTGAGAGATTCTTCTGGGCTCTGACGTCTCCTGATTTCAGAGCAGAGAGGCAGGAGGTAACTCAGGTGAAGAAACAGGCTTGGCACGAAGGGACCCTGCCTGCGTCCTGTGTGCAGAAGCTGTGTGCAGGCCTCGGGCGCTCGCCAGTGCTGTCTCCGGGCGTCTCTGGCTCTGCAGCGTGTGGGGAGCGTCTTTAAGTTTCAATTTGCCCTGCTTCAGACGTGTTCGTCATAAAAACAGTTTGGGCATTTCTTTGTTGTCTTCTTTGCATTTTTAGAAAAATCATGCCTAGGGCTATGTTTTTTCTTTTTTAAAGATTTTATTTATTTGATAGAGATCACAAGTAGGCAGAGAGGCAGGCAGAGAGGGAGGGGGAAGCAGGCTCTCCGCCGAGCAGAGAGCCCGATGCGGGGCTCGATCCCAGGACCCCGGGATCATGACCCGAGCCGAAGGCAGAGGCTTCAACCCACTGAGCCACCCAGGTGCCCTCCTAGGGCTATGTTTTATGAGCTAGTTTCTGCACATCGTTCTGTGCTTAACAGTATTGTGAGGAAAGGTGCCTAAAATAATTGGATTGGAAAGAGTTGAGACAGGAGTGGTGCTCTTTCTGCTAAGATAGAAAACCAGAGATTTGCAGGAGTGGAGACCGCCTGTGATCGGCGGGGACTCAGCTCTGGAAATTCTGATGAACTCTGCAGCTCTCATCTTTGTAGGGGAAAGGACGGCATTCCCCCCAGAGGGCTCCTGGCAGCGTCCAGGGTGGGTGGCAGGGTTGCTGTCCCGCGTCTGGAGGGCACGGCGGGGTGCTTGGATGGTTCCGGCCCCAAGTCCCGGCTTGGGCAGTTACTCCCTGTGCCAACCGGAGCAGGAGTTCCCTGCTGTACTGTCCGTCACAGAAGTACTGTCCGTCCTTCTGTGTCACCCAGAGATGGGGAATGCTGTGCCCTCGTAAAGAAGGGACAGGCACGTTCCGAGGGCTTCTTCATGAACGTCTGTTGTTGCTACTGCTGATATGTTGGGTCTGCTCTGCTTTCCACTGTCCTGCCCTCAGGACGACCTGAGAAAGGAGGACTTCAGTAGCATGGGCGCCCAGCTGCTGTACAAGATGATCAAGTCCAAGACCGAGTACCCGTTGCACAAGGCGATCAGAGTAGAGAGAGAGGATGTGGTCTTCCTCTATCTGATCGAGATGGACTCACAGGTACTGTCATGCTTTTGCCCAAACCGAACCTGCTTGTTTTTCTCTAAAATGTCCCTCATTCCTCCAGGCCGTCACTGGCACGGCCTGTGTCTGTGCAGCCTGAGCTTTTCCTCTGATGCTCCAGAAAACCCTTCCAGCCTCGGCCCGTTGGCCGTTTCCGGTGTGGCTTCGCGTGCGTAGGTCCTTGTTGGAGCGGTACCTGACTTCCGGGTGCCAACACCTGCTTCCGTTTTCTTCTGCTGCCGTAAGAAGTTGCCACCAACCTAGGGGCTGAGCTCAGCACGGACAGGTCGCCGTGCCATGTTTCCGGTTGGGAGTCTAGTGCGGGCCTGCCCATCTGCGTTTCAGGAGGCGGCAGCTGGGCCCTTTCTGGAGGCTGGAGGAGAGAATTCTTTCTTGATCGTTCGGCGTGGCGGCAGAATTTACTTCTTTGTGGTTATAGGACAAGGATCCCCATTCTCTTGCTGGTTCTCAGCTAGGGGCTCTTCTGGGCCTCCGGGAGCCGCCACATTCCTCCCTGTCCTGACCGGGGATGGCGCGTCAACCCTCACGTCCCATCCCTCTGACCTGCTCTTCGCCTTCCCTCTTTCCCTGCCAAGGACACATGTGACTAGCTGGGTCCCTCCTGGATAACCCAGGACGCATTGCCTCGGGGTCCTTAACCTTAGAGACGTCTGCACTGTCCCTTGTGTTGGGGATCGTGGCACAGGCTCCAGGGACTAGGACGGCGGCATCTTCGGGGGCTATCACTCTGCTGGCCGCACTGCCCGTGAAGAAATGCATTGCTCTCGCCAGAGGGGAGCATAGCGTGCTTTATCCTGGGTGTCCGGCGTCCGGGGACTCACCACGCTGTGTGGGGCATCTGATATTGAGCCACAGTCTTCTGTGAAAGTGGCAGCTGTTCCCCGTCAGGCTCTGACCCTTAGCCCTGGCCTTTGTGCTCCCACAGCACCAAGTCTGCATTTCTGTTTTGGTCCTGTATTGTCTTCTGTGCTGTTTGTGTCTGCTCTGGGATCCCCGTTAATTCTTTGTTCCCTGGGAGGCTTGTGCCCTGAGGAGGCCTGAGAGAGGTTCGTGAATTTATTGGGACTTGGAGAGTATACAGTGTTAGAGCACCAAATTCGGTATTTATGTAAAAAGATGGTATGTTAGAGTCCAGCTGAGGGAGATTAAAATCAGTTGCATTCGCTTCTGGCTGGGCGCTAATTTACACATTTGTGTGTGCAGCTCCCCGGAAAGCTGAACGAGGTGGATCATAACGGAGACCTGGCTCTAGATCTCGCCCTGTCCCGACGACTGGAGAGTATCGCCACCACGCTGGTGAGCCACAAGGCTGACGTGGACATGCTCGACAGGAACGGCTGGAGCTTGTTGCATAAAGGAATCCAGAGGGGTAGGAAGCCCGTGTACCTTGTCTTCTTTTCTGCAGGCAGTTTTACTTTCATCTGGGTAATTCTTGAAGATTCTTTGACCCTGTGGCACACATCGTGAAAAGCTTTTTCAGGCTGCACGTGATGAGAATCTGTGGTCGGCGGGTAGGTGGAGCCAGTGCCAGCGCCGTGTTCTTAGGCTCTTGTGGGGTCAGCAGTGCCCCCGGAGGAAGGACCAGGGAGAGGGCACTTCCGGAAGGACCTTGAACCTGTGCGCCGTGGACGTGCGTCACTTTCTCGAGGACTTGTGGCAGGAGGACTTTACTTGCATCAGGGACTGTGGGAGGAAAAGGATCAAAACCATGCACGTTTAGACACATTCTTGGGTTCAGAATTTTCACTTGTACAGGTTCGACTTGTCGTGGCAGTGATGATGGTTCATTTGCTTCTAGGAGGTTATCTGAAATTGCAGCTGCATTTGGAGTGTGTTGTTCCCGGTGGGAAGGATCTGGAGGTGATAGAATTAAGGTCCAAACACTTCAGTCTTAATGCTACAACGGAAAAAAGTACTAGCCTATTTTATTTTACTTTTCTGAGGCCTTATTTATTCCTAAGTCCCAAACGGGTCCTGCTTGCGTGGGCTTCGCAGCAGTCATTTCTGACGGGGTGAGCAGCAGGCTAGAGGCAGACTTCCGGCTCGGAGTGACAGCTTTCCCGACTGCCAGACTCTTTGCCTTGTCCATGACCTGACTGCAGTACTTAGCCACGGCCACTTTGCTGTGGACGTGCGCGCAGCAGAGACAGAATGTACGGATCCCCGCACGTCTGAGCCCTGCGTACTCCCCCTTCCGGTCATGCGACCATTGGGACTGTGCTCAGTATCACGCTCTTTTCCTGCCGCAACACCGTCATTCTTAGCTTTGCCGCCGTCCCTGTGCTGTCAGCATTCGCACGCATGTTGTGCCTCACAGGTTGGCCCTGGCTGATGGAATGTAGTCACTTCAAATATGGGCCCGTTGCAGCTGTGGCTTTGCTCTTTTTGGGCAAAGGCTTTAGTGAAAACATCCCGCAGAGCCATGTGTCAGAGTGTTAAGCTTGTTGGCTGGCGGAGAGGAAAATGTTGCTCATCAGCGGGAAGGAGCTCCTCGGAGAGGATGTCAGCGTGGAGAGAAGACGCGCTCCCCGGGGGCGCCGTGCCGCACTGTGTGCAGCCGTCGGGCGCTCGGTGCAGCGGCCGCGTGTGCTGTGGGGAAGGTCCCCGCCGCACGGGGAGTTACTGTCCCCGGCTGTGGGCTGCCTGAGATGTTTGTTTTGGAAACAAATACACTTGTTACTAAAAAAAAATCTCAGAATTCTATTTCCTTTCTCTTAGGGAGTTAAATTCTTATGTGTGATGAAAAAGCATCTTTGACGAGTTATTAAGCATTTTGGTGATTGCTCAGTTACGAGAGTTGCCAAGAACTGCCCATGCATTTCTGATGCTTGTTTGCAGGCGCTTTAGCCTTCCTCTCTGAATTGGTCCGTTGCCTGAGAGCCAGTGCGTGCCAGCGCGGCTGTCACCGTCCCCATGCTGCCAGGTGGGGAGTGGGGCTCGGCGTGGCGGCCCAGACACTGGCGTTGGGGCTTGGAGGGGCTGGGGTTTGGATCCTGACTCGTGCGCCGGCTCAGGGGCCTTTTGGACCATCACTCAGTTGCTGCTGGGTCTCCTCTCTCTCCTGCGCAGAGTGGGGATCCTTGTTGTTTTCCAGGCGGCAGCACACGTGGCGAGGTGACTGCTGGGCGGTGGGGGGGGG
>ML104159.1:221000-301384 GCA_003697995.1 Taxidea taxus jeffersonii
CCCCCCCCCGGCCGCCTCCCCGCTCGGGGGGGGGGGGGGGGATAAACCCGGGGGGGGGGGGGGGGGGGGGGGGGGGGGGGGGGGACGTGGGCGGGGGGGCGGGCCCCCCCCCCCCCCCCCCCGCTGCTGTGTGCATAGTGAGTGCTTTTGCATGCTAAATGGAACCAAATCCTAGGAAGATTGAATTTTAAGTGATCTTAGAGCAAATTCAATTGCTCAGTCCCTGTCCACGTCCAGGTTAACCTGACAGGCGTACTTTAACTGCTTTTCCACAAATATCTTTGACTTGAAACCGTCAGATCGCTTGGTTCCGAATTTAGCCGCGTACTTGCAGAACTGTCCACCTTTAGTGTCTTCCTGTAAACTTACTTCTCGGCCTTCGTCAGGACGTCAAGGTAAATTCCGTGTTTCCTGGCACAGAGCACCGTGAACAGACAGCAGTTTAAGCTGCCAGACTTACTGGATCTTATGTCCGTTATTCAGAATTAATTCGGTATCTGTGCGCGGTCCCAGGCAGACTCTTGCGCCTGTAAATGCTCCAAGACTTAGGGCAGTGGAGGGGACTAGGAGGAAGCTTTGTTTTGACGGCCACGTAGTTTACCTCGTGGAGGTTTTGTAGAGTGACGTGTACGGTCTTGGTTCCGACTCTCCGTTGGAAACTTCTTGTGAGACGTCCTGTCTGTGCGTAGTAGGTGGCGAACATGCCAGGGCCACCGTCCGGACAGGAGCCTGGGCGCAAGTGCAGCCCGTTTGCGGTAGGAGCTGCGCAGGAGCGGACCGTGGTCAGGAAACGAGAGGGGGGCATGGGTTGTGTTGGGGAGGAATCTCGGAGCTGTCCTTGAGAGCTGATGGCGAGGAGGCCTCTCAGCACGTAGCCTTCTGTGCTTGGGTAGCGCCCTGGAGGCGAGGCGCAGGGCAGAGGACAGCAGCGAATCAGAATTGAGCGAAGCCTTTGGAGTTCAAGGTTGTGACTTCGCTATCTTGATGACAGGTTTCTACCTAGGTGTCCCAGAGGTTCTGCCAAGACATGCCCATTGTTCCTTCTCTTTGTCTGCAGTTTTTCTGACTTTCTGAGGAAGCATCGGCCAGAATCGGCCAATAGGTCTTGTCGTGGGTGACCGTTGTCTCTGTTGTTTCTTTTCAAGGAGATCTCTTCGCTGCCACCTTCCTCATTAAGAATGGGGCCCTTGTCAATGCTGCTACGTTGGGGGCCCAGGAGACACCGTTGCACCTCGTGGCATTGTGCAGCGCAAAGAAACACTCGGCAGCTGCGATGTCTGAGATGGCCCAGATCGCAGAGGCCCTTCTGCAGGCCGGCGCCAACCCCAACATGCAGGACAGCAAGGGCAGGTGAGCGCTGCGTCCGCAGTGGTATTTTCTGGGGGCACACAAGTACCCAGCTAGCAGTTGGCCTCGCTGTTCAGGCTGCTTTGGTGGACCGATGAGAGGCACGACTAACCCAGAGACATTTGGGGAAATATTTCCATGCTCGGAACTGAGGTCCATGGACTTGTCAGCGGTTTGTGTCTTGTTCAGGGGGTCACCGGTCCAGCTCGTCCAAGGGACTTCGTCCCAGCGTCCGCGTCAGAGCTGGCGGCGCGCCCCATCCGGAGGCGGTCTGTGCTACTTCCGCGTGGTCTGGTGGTTGGGAAGTCCCCTGGGTTAGACCCGGTTCTCGGCGCGGGTAACGACGCCGGCTCCCGTCGGCTTTCCGCGGCACGTCCGACAACAGTTGTCCTGTTCCTTTGTCCTCTTCCCGGAAGTGCCTTGTGGAGGATCCCCTGTGGTTCTGCGTCTGCGGAAGGGCTGCCTCGCACTGGGGCGGCGGTGTGGGAGGCACGGAAGGGGACCTCTGGCGAGTGGCACCCACTTGTGCAGTCACGGCTCGTGTTTTATACCTCCGAAGAGCCGCTCACAAACTGAGGACTGAGTTCTGTGCAGCTGTCAGAATGGGAAGACAGCTGTGTGTGGAGGGACCACAGCAAGAAAGATGGGTCTCTGTGAGCCCACCGTCATGTGACGGGGACTTTATTTCCCCAAGGAATTGCTTCCGTTTCCTCTTCTCTTGACTCGGACTTCCTCAAGCTGCAGCACCCACCGGCGGCGTGTGCCTCTGAGATGGGTGCCGGCGGGGGCCGTGGGGGCTGAATGAAGGCGCCCAAGGGCGGTCAGAGCCACCTCCGTCAGTGCCTGCCTGCTGGCACGCGGTGTTTGAGCCTGACCCAGAGTTACAGGAAGGAAAACACTCGCTCGCGGGGTTGTGGAGGGTGGGCGGGGAGACCAGACGTTCAGGTGTAGAGACGGCTGCTTCCGAACGCGAGTAGCTTCCCGTGAGGGTCAGCTGTTAACTGGAGGGGACCTTGCAGATCTCCCTTCTGTTGGTTCTTGTCCTCTTGGCCACTGGCTAGAGGGAGACCTAGAAGCGACGCCATCTTCATCTCGGAGACTCGGTCGTGATTGTGGACAGCTGTTTTCCGGGGCACGGAGAGCCGCTGTTGCAGAAACGCGGCGTTCTTGTGGGTCGTCCTGAGCCGCGCCGGTTCTGCGCTGACCCCCGTTCTCTGTCGTGCCTAGGACGCCCCTGCACGTGTGCATCGCGGCCAGGAACGAACACGTCTTCAGCCAGCTGCTGCAGTGCGAGCGGTATGTGGGGGAGCGGCGGGAGAGCAGCTGGGAGGGCGGCATGGCGAGTGGGAAACGATACTTTTACAGTGTCTCCCAGTGTTACAAGTTGTATAAGAGTCAGACGAACAGTGGTCATTCAGGGTGTGCGGGAAGGGGAGGGGAAGCTGTGGCGGGTCCGGCTCTGCAGCGGGCCGCGGGAGCTGTTGGCCGCCTTCCTTCAGGCTGGATCTGGAGCTGAAGGACCACGAGGGCAGCACCGCCCTGTGGCTCGCCGTGCAGTATGTCACCGTGTCCCCCGACCACTCCGTGAACCCCTTCGAAGATCCCCCGGTGGTGAACGGGACCTCCTTTGATGAAAACAGCTTCGCAGCCCGGCTCATCCAGCGCGGCAGCAACACCAACGCCCCGGACCCGGTCACAGGTGACGCGGGGGCGCCCCCGCGCTGGGGCCCGGGAAACACCACGCCCGCGTTTTTACCCAAGAGTCAGAAACCAAATGGTGTGGCCTGATGAGAGCTCCTCTGTGCTTCTCACCGTAGTACCAGCCGAGTTACTGTTTCGGACGTCAGGCTTCGCGCGGGTTAGCGGGACTCTGGTCTGTGAAGCGGAAGCACTTCCGTTTCCTGGGCATGGGGAGCGTCTTTGCAGGGCTCCGGACTTCTTTTACGCCCTTAAAAACCGTATCCCTCAGAATTTTGGTTTCACTGGGCTATAGCTATGATGCTTACCATTTTAGAGATTAAAACCGAGAAGTTCTTTTTTGTTTGTTTGTTTGATTTTATTTATTTATTTATTCAACAGAGATCACAAGCAGGCAGAGAGGCAGGGAGAGAGAGAGGAGGAAGCAGGCTCCCCGCTGAGCAGAGAGCCCGAAGTGGGGCTCGATCCCAGGGCCCTGGGATCATGACCTGAGCCGAAGGCAGAGGCTTTAACCCACGGAGCCACCAAGGCGCCCCCAAACTGAGAAGTTCTTAGAAGCCATATTAATTTTAAAGATAACAAACCATTCTCTTTAAGATGGTGTTTTTTTTTTTTTTTTTATGAAGAATAATGTCTAAAACAAAATTAGGCGGAAGAGTGGTTTCTTGTGTGTGCCTCTGTAGTCAGCGTTTTGGGACAGGCTGTTTCCGTGAAGGTGTGGGAGGGAAGCGCGCAGGCTCGCAGGGACTCGCCGGGACTAGCCGGGACTGGCTGGGACTAGCCGGAGGAGGCCCCGGGCTCCGGGCGAGCAGAAGGACTGGACCGTGCGGTGGTTCAAAGCTCGTCGCAGCCTGGGGCCGGGGGCGTGCCCACGAGCTCGTTGCTCTGTGGTGCCGAACGCGCACCCGTCTGCGCTGTGGCTCTGCTCCAGACGTGGTTCGGGGGCACCGTGGCTTGATCATTTGGAAAGTGCTGGTTCGCGGCGTTGCGGCGTCTTCAGACGCGTGTGCATCTCAGAGTGACGTGTCTGCCGTCACCGCTGATCGCATCAGGACAGTCCTCGGGACTGGTGAGCTGTCAGTACCGCAGTTTTGGATTAAAGCTTCTCAAATCTGATACTCACTTGAAAGATCCCCATTTGTCACCCGGCACAAATACTGCCGGTTGTCGCTAGAGAGGCTGGCGCTCGAGTTCCTGCTCAGGAGCGTGTCTGTCGGCTGCTGAGTTCGGGAGCCCCTCGCCCGCCGTGGGGCTCGCTGCGCGCCGGGTGTGGGCTTGCGTGCTGCTCACTTCTGCCCGCACGCGAGTATGTGCTTATTTGTGCTCTTCTCAGATTTTTACTGTGTTCTGAATGAATGTCCTCTCATTGCATCTTCCCCGTACAAAGGAGACGTCACACGGTTCTGAAAGGATGGGTGCTCGCTGAAATTTAAGAAACTTAGTCATTTCTACGGCTTTATCAGGAACGTGCCCGTTTCTTGGCTGGCGCGTGGTGGTAAAGAGCAGTGCGGGGACTGCGGGTTCGTGCTGGGGCCGCTGTCACGCGCGCTCAGGTCTCAGTGTGACCTGCCGGCCGTACCGGTCAGCACGGGACGAGCAAACCTCCAGTGGTGGTGTTACGGGAACAGTTTTGACATCATCCCCCGAAAGACACTCAGGAACCCCCAGGAATCCCGTGAGCACACTTGCAAAGCCACTGTTCTAGGGTGGATGTGTCCTTGATCTAAGTAAGACGTGCGGATACTTTAGGAAGGGTCCCTTTGTGACCGGTGTCGCTCTCTGTGAAGCGTGGGTGGGTGCCACCGATGAGGGGGTGGGCCCAGCAAAGGTGGGTGTGAAACAGCCGTTGCCCGAAAGAAGTTAATAATTTAAATACAGATCAAAGCAGATCACCCCTCAGGTGATGTGCAAGCTCAAGGCAGGGCACTCCACACCAGGGGATCATGAAAATCTCTGGAAAGGAGATTGTGACTAAATTACTCTTAGTTTATAAAGGTGTATTGGTCATTGGCCATAATTTTATTGCTTTGTAGTGGAATTGTATTATACAAGCATCACATTACATAAGAAATTGGTTCCTTGATGTTTAGGACTTGAACGTGGGGTTGATTTTTAAGATTATTTGAGAAAGAGAGTGAGGGAGAGAAGGAGCAGGGGGAGCGGCAGGCAGAGGCAGAAGCAGGCTCCATCCCACGACCCCAGGATCATGGCCTGAGCCGAAGGCAGACTCCCGACTGACCGAGCCCCCCGGGCGCCCCGCAGATCCAGTTTTACGAAGGCTTAGCACGTCCTCCACAGGGACGCGCGTTCTGTCACTGCGGCGCGCACGCTTGTGCTCATGTCCCCGCATCACGCGCTGCTCCGCCGCGCGCACGTCACCGGCCGTGGGGCTGCCTGACTTGCCTGTGTGGGAGGAGGATTAAAATTCTTCACCGAGGGTGTGGGTCTGTGCATCGCCTCGCTGGCCGACAGTTTTACTCTGCATGCTTCGCGTGTCGGTGCAAGTTCAGGACGATTGTTTTTCCTTGTTCCGGTTGTCCCTATACATGGGGTGGCCTCAACGCCCTGTTGCTCAGCGTAACGTTGTGGCAGGTGGAGGTCAGCGTTGCTTGACAGGGAGGCCCGCGCTCATGTCTTGTGTGCCCCAGAGTGACTACAGACGTGAGGATGGGACCGTCGTTAGGGCTCCCTTAAATGACGGTGGCTCTCTCCTAGGGGTGGGGTCGCGGTCTTGGAGGGAAAAGGAGAAGGGGCATGAAAATAAAGCATTTGTCCTCTTTCTTTCGTTCTTTCTTTTCTTTTTAAAGGAGATCCCAGTGTTTTTTGTTTTTTTTTTTAATTTGACAGACAGAGATCACAAGCAGGCAGAGAGGCAGGCAGAGAGAGGAAGGGAAGCAGGTTCCCCGCGGAGCAGAGACCCCGATGCGGGGCTCGATCCCAGGACCCTGAGACCATGACCCGAGCCTAAGGCAGAGGCTTTAACCCATTGAGCACCCAGGTGCCCCTCGTTCTTTCTTTTTTAAGTAGTTAACATACAGTGCGGTTACTGGTTTCTGGAGTAGAAGTCAGTGACAAAGCGCTGATGTTTCCAGTGTTCCTCACATCAGATGCCCTGCTTAATGCCCGTCCCCCGTCCGGCCCTCCCCCACCGCCTACCGCAGCCGTTTGTTCTCTGTCATTGAGAGTCTCTTAGGCTTTCCCTGTCTCCTCTTCTTTTCCCCTTTCCCCTGTGTTCATCTGTTTTTCCCTTAAATTCCACGAGTGAGATCATGTTGTGTTTGAGTTTCTGTGATGACTTCTTCCGCGCAGCGTATTAGTCGGGCCCGTCCGTGTCATGCAGATGGCAAAATTTCCTTCTTTCTGATGGTTGAGTAGTACTCCCATGTGTGTGTGTAAATACACACCCGTCTTCTCTGTCCGTTCGTCTGACCGTGCACATCTAGCTCTCTCCCCAGTTGGGCTCTAGTGGACATTGCTGCTATGAGCATTGGGGTGCACGTGCCCCTTCGGGTCCCTGCGTTTGTATCTTTGGGGTAGACACGCGGTCGTGCGACGGCTGGGGCGCAGGGCAGCTCAGGTCTCAGCTTTCTGAGGAACCTCCGTGCTGCTTCCCAGAGCGGCCGCGCCAGCTCGCATTCGCACCGCGGCGCCCCGGGGTTGCCGTGTCTCCGCACCCTGGCCAGCACCTGTCGCTTCTCATGTTGCCGATTTTAGCCGCGGCCCGTTTCTTTACCTCAGTCCTGGTGTGCACTTTGCACTCTCAGATAGCGTAGCTGTAGCGCACGAGATTTTGTGTTCATCGAACCGGAAATGGATGTTCGTGGGAACGGAAACACTGCTTTGGCGCTAGAACTATTCTACGAGGGAAGGAAAAAAAAAGATGTTTTTTCCCCTAAGATTTTTATTTAGAAAACAGTGCTAAAAGCAGAACATTTCTAGGCCACTTAAGGCCCCGGGGTAAGGTGCAGAGGGCATTTTGTGGTGGAACTGAGCTCACATTGTGCTGGATGTGGTCATCCTAGCTGCACAGGTGCTCAGACGGCCGTCGCCTTCCCCGCACCCCGGCGGCGTCTTAGACATACTGCTTCCGCAGGGCTGGGGTGCTCTTGATACCCAGCTGCCATGCGGTGTGCAGAACAGACCCCTCACAACAGAGTCCCCTGGCCAGAACGTCAGGAGCCCTGCGACTGAGAAACACGCTCCCACCCGCCCTCTGCAGGAGACAGAGCTTACCTCTGGCCCCGGGCGGCGTCCGGTGGCCAGCTCTGCAGGAATGAGCGTCCCCTGACTCCCAGACCGCGGCTCAGTTCCTCCTAGACACGGCCCAGCCCGGTGTCCGGTCCACAGCGGAGAGGGCCCGTGTGGGCGTCACGTGGTGCGGGGTGGGGGCGTGTCCCTCGGGGAAGGGGGCGAGGCGGGCTGCCCTGGCGGTGCGGAACGAGCGTGCCTCCTGTCTCCCAGGGAGCTGCTTACTGCAGCGGGCTGCTGAAGCAGGCAACGAGGCGGCGGCTCTCTTCCTGGCGACCAGTGGCGCCCAGGCCAACCACAGGAACAAGTGGGTAAGTGTGCCGGGCGGCCGGTGGGGCAGTGTGGGTCCGTGCAAGAAAGGCAGTGGTGGCTGTGTGGGGGGAGCTTAGCTCCTTTTCGGTTTTTGTCCGAAGAACACAGGCGCTTGGTTAGAAACCCAGGCTGAAACGGGTGTTTTGTCCCCAGATACGGGGTGTGAGAGTCTTGTGCTTACGGACTCTGGTGGGGTCGGGGGGCCACTGAGCATTCCCAGTGCCTACATGCAGGCGAGGGCGCTGGAGCAGAAGATGGTCCCACAGAGGAGGACCCTGTTGTGAGGCCCTCCACACCGTGACACCGTTCGATGGGGAGGGGCGTGGGGGCGGGGGGCCGAGTCCTGTGACACGGGGCGGGGGAACACACAGGACGCTCGTGAGGCCCTCTTCACGGTGACACTCTTCGATGGGGAAGGGTGCGGGGGTGGGTGGCCGAATGCTGTGACACAGGGACACAGGACGGCCCGTGAGGCCCTCCTCCCTGCGACGCCGGTGGATGGGGTAGGGGGCGGGGGGCCGGGTCTGCTGACACAGGGACCCAGCAGCGGCAGGCGCGCACACGGTGCCTGAGCCTGGAAAACTGAGTGGCGGCAACAGGAACGTGTTAGTTAGAAATGCGGAGGTTGCGGAAAACCAGCGGAGAGTTAAAAGCGGAAATTTCTTTTCAGGGAAGAGGAAGTGGGATGTTGCTGTGTTTCACAAGGAGCCTTGTTGGGTCCTTGACTCTTTAGACCGGAGAGGTATAGTCCCCGTGAGAGTAAGGAGCAGGCCAGTGTGTTCGTTGGAGTCCGTCTGAGGGGCGAGCTACTGAGTGTGCACGTCCGTGTACCGTCCTTCTGTGACTGTTCTGTCCTGGAAGGACACAGGAATCTGGCACCGGAGTTTCCTCGGGGAGGGAGCTGGTGGTGGGGGCAGGGCCGGGAGGAAACGCGCCGCATGTCCTTGTGCGTCTTGAGAGGTGAGTCGGGTGTGTGGCCGGCAGCTTAAAGTGTCTGAATTTCAGAGAGTGGGGCAGGAGGACTCGATCAGAGCTCACGGCGGGGTTGATGGGAGCCGGGCAGAGAGCCCAGTGGGGTGGGGCAGAAGGGGCGCGGTGGCCCCTCCGGGAGCCTGTGCCCGCGGACAGGGCGACAGCCGCAGCCGAGGCTCAGCCGGCCTCCCTGGGGCCGGCTCCCGTGGCCCGTCGGGCTTGTGTAGTCACAACCGTGTGAAGGGCCGTTAGGAACGCTGTCGGACACGAGCGAGAGGAGGAGCCAGGGCGTTTGGAGGGCACTTGGCCGACGTTAAAGAAACAGGCTGATGGCACAGGGAAGGGAGGGACAGACCCGCAGGCGTGGGGTGCGTCACCGTCAGCTGGTGACAGGATGAGCCGAGGGCCGTGACTGCCCCCGTGGCCCCGGGTTTCGGCACACAGGAGGTCGTCGGCGCCCTGGGACGGGCTCCCCTCCTGAGTGCGCTCTGAGGTGCGCCATTTGCTTCTGTTCAGGGAGAAACCCCGTTGCACACAGCCTGCCGCCGCGGCCTGGCCGGCCTCACCGCGGAGCTCCTGCAGCAAGGCGCCAACCCGAACCTGCAGACGCGGGAAGCCCCGCCGCCGCAGGAGGCCGTGTCCGCCAGCAGCTCGGCGGACGGCGTTTATCTGCAGACCCCGCTGCACATGGCCGTCGCCTATAATCACCCCGACGTGGTGTCTGTCATCCTGGAGCAGAAAGGTGGGTGGCGGGGCCTGCCCTGCACGTTTGGGCCGCGGCTCCCGGTCGTCCCTTGCACAGTGGACGTTCCTTCGCTGGGCAGTCGTCTTGCCCCAGGTCCTTCAAGGCCGAGCGAGACAGGCGCGTCCTCTGGCTCCTGGCCGCTGTAGCCCCGTGCACAGCTTTTAGGACGGGGCCTGCCCATTGCACGCCAGTGTCAGGTCAGGGTTCTAGAAGCGGTGACTGCCTCTCTCGTCGGATGTTCTCCCAAAGCTCTGCGTCCGCGTGAGCGATGTGCGAGGACCCCGCGGGCCCAGGTCCTGCTCAGGCCGGCTGTGCTGCCTCAGCCTCCCCTACAGGAGAACCGTGGGAGCAGTGGGAAGGAGGGCCAAGGGCAGCCCCTGCCGCGGGGAGGCCCACTTCCCTCAGAAAGTCATGCTCGGGTGTTCCCCTTTCCTCGCCTGGCACTTGTCCTGCTCTTGCCCCATCCTTGTGAAGGTCAGCGGGCTTCTGCCGTATGCCTGGGAAGGAAGCGAGGTTGTAGGTAGAGTCATCTCTCTGGGGTCCTCACGGCAGTGTTGAGGTGGTGGGAATTCCGTGCCAGGCCATGGTGTAGGCTCTCTCTTCAGCACTCAGGTAATCATTGTGTGTTCCCATCGTGGGTTTGTTTTCCCTCTGTGAAGACTCACCGTTTTAAGCCTTAAAAGCTTACTTTCTCCCTAACATCTGCTCCAAAATACCAGGCTTCTGGGCTTCCGCCCCCTCAAGAAGATTCGTGAACTCTGTGTAGAGATGATTCGGTTCTAGCCGGTCAGTTAGTTGGAAACTAACTAGCTCTTATGCTCTTGAATACTTTAAATGTGGTCCATGGGATGGTGAAATCTAGTGTGTGTTTCCTTTAAAATTTTAGCTAATGCTCTTCATGCCACCAACAACTTGCAAATCATTCCGGACTTTAGCCTCAAGGACTCCCGAGACCAGACGGTGCTGGGCCTGGCGCTGTGGACTGGTAAGGGATGCCCGGGGCTGCCGGTGCCCACAGACGGACCAGAGTCAGAAGGGTGGGGGAGGGGAGGGGCTGCGCGCATCACGGGGTTTGAGTTAAGCCTGTAACCCTCCGTGGACGCTGCTGGCTTTGAGAAGTCGAGGGGGCGTGGGTGTGTTGCGGTGAGATGTTGGGCGTGTGGGGCAGTCAGGGCCTCTTTGCGTCCCAGGCATGCACACGATCGCAGCGCAGCTGCTGGGCTCCGGGGCCGGCATCAACGACGCCATGGCGGACGGGCAGACCCTGCTGCACATGGCCATGCAGCGGCAGGACAGCAGGAGCGCGCTCTTCCTCCTGGAGCACCAGGCAGACATAAACGTCAGGTGGGCAGCGGTGCGCCCTCCCCGCAGGACCCGCTCCCGTTGCCCTGGGCCCAGGGGGCGGCGGAGGGGAACCCTCCAGGACAGGCCTCCTGGACAGGCCGCAGTACTGCCCAGAGCTCACTGAAAGGACAGTCCAGAAGCCGTTGTTTAGCGAGGGATCTCGTGCTCAACGAAGAACATTCCAGCAAATGAGCTGTCCGAAGGACTTGGGGGAGAAATGTGGAGTTCAGTTTCTAGTGCTCCTGTATTTCCCGAGGAATGTATCTGGCTCCGGTGTCACGTGACCCGGAGTGCACACCAGCACACCGCGGGCGCCGCCTTACCTTGTGGGGGCACTGGGGTGGCACGGCTGTATTTTGTAAAAAGGCGGGAGGGACGGGCTGCTGACAGGTGGAAGTGCTTGAGGGAGTGCTGGTTCACGTGAGTGACGTGTCTTCCGGCCTCTGGAATGCGCAGGGGCACGCGTTATCGTGGGGCTCCGGCTACAGATGTTGGCTTTGGGGTGCATGTCCTCGCAGGACTCAGGACGGGGAGACGGCCCTTCAGCTGGCCATCAGAAACCAGCTTCCGCTCGTGGTGGACGCCATCTGCACCCGGGGCGCGGACATGTCCGTGCCGGATGAGAAGGGGAACCCCCCGCTGTGGCTCGCCTTGGCAGACGGTCTGGAGGACATCGCATCCACGCTGGTGAGACAGGCTCAGCTTCGGCCTCCGTTTCCACGTGGGGGTGTTTGTGTCCGAGACTGATCTGGTGTCCACCCAGCGACCATGAGGAACGAGAGAGCTGCCAGCAGCCGGTCGGGTCAAGGACGAGCAGTGGAAAGGCTTGTTCGAGAGCTTGCAGTGGCCCCAGGAAGTCCTCACCGAGCTTTCTGACGTGCCTGGTCCCTGCCAGGAGTGCATTGTGCAGCTGGGGCCTTTCAGGCATGGCACTGAGGCCAGGGGAGTGTGTGTTTTCTGTCCCTCCTGGGACACGGCTCCCAAGGGCAACGATAAAGTTGTGTTTCTGTCTTTCTTGTGTTTCCCGAGCCCATCCCACAAGAGCTGGCACGAAGCACATTTTGACCAGCGTTCGTGCAGATTAGTGTCATTAGCATGTAAATTGTCTGCTATGTTTTGCCTGAAAACAGTGACTCTGATGGTGTACCTAGAGCTCAGAGGGGGTGATAGAGTGACTTTGCTGGGCAGTGTTTGTGAGTCATCTGTGTTTCCTGCAGGTCAGACACGGCTGCGACGCCACGTGCTGGGGCCCGGGGCCTGGCGGGTGCCTGCAGACGCTCCTGCACAGAGCCATCGATGAGAACAACGAGTCTACCGCCTGCTTCCTTATTCGCAGGTCTGAGGACCCCTGGTGTCTCCTCGTGTCCTCTTCCTCAGCTCTGGTCTTGGTGTGCCTTGGCGGGTCTGACGTCCCCGGTGAAGGCTATAGGAGGGCCCCTGCTCTGTGAAGTCAGCCAGTGAAGGCACCGGACCCGCTTCTGAGGACAAGGGCTCGTGTGCCATGTCGCAGTCTCGAAGCTGAGCCAGCTTCCTGCTCTGGGGGCCCTAGAGGCTCCCGTAGTCCCGTCAGGCCAGTTCACACAGTGCAGGCAGGAGGCTGGGGTGGAGGAAACCGGATGGCCCCTGTGGGGACCCCCATGTCCCCGCCTGCTGAAGGTGCACGAGCCCTAGCAGGCCCGCGGCGCTCGGGGTGCGGTGTGCACAGCTGGGACCTTTAGAGCAGTGGTTCTCAAGATTATAACTGTACACACATCCCTCGGGGGCCTTTGAAGAGTTCTGATGCCCAGGCTGCCCCCAGGACCAAAGAAAAATCGATGGGGTGAGACCTGGACGTCGGGGTTGTGGCTAAGACAGCTGTCCTGGCAGCGGCAGCAGCGCGTTGGGTGGGTGAGGCTGCTGTGTGCCCTTCCCGGCGTGCCCCCGGCTGGGCTGGGAGCCTGGCTCTCGGAGCCTGCCGCTCATGCCCCCTCGCTTTCAGTGGCTGTGACGTGAACAGCCCCAGGCAGCCCGGTCCTAATGGAGAAGGGGAGGAGGAGGCCAGAGACGGGCAGACCCCCTTGCATCTAGCAGCCTCCTGGGGGCTGGAGGAGACGGTACAGTGTCTTCTGGAATTCGGTGCCAGTGTGAACACACAGGTATGGAGAATTTCTCTTTCCAGGGGGAGGGAAGCTGGCCGCACAATTAGGGAGTGATCTCTTACCTGCCAGGGGCCTTGCAGGCTCTCGGTCCTGGGACTCGGCTTGCTGTGAGTGGGGCTAAGGGACAGGTGGATGAAGTGACTTCCCCTGGGTCACACAGTCCACCCCATAAATTATAAGACTTTCAGGTGAAGATTCTCCCACTTTGTGGCTTTGTCCTTCCTACAGCGTGAGGAACGTTCCTTCAGTCATCTTCTCTTTGCCTCTTAACCTCCGTTGGTTGTACGTCTCTGTGGAGAGTTTGTCCTAGACTCGAGCCGAGCACTGTGCTCAGGATGTCCCCGAGCTCCGTGGAGCACCCCTGAATCATGTTCCTTGGTGCTCGGCGGTGTCCCGGCCTGTGGGACGTAGGCTGCCTGCCGCTGAGTGGGCAGTGGTCTCCGGCGAGGCGGACTGTTGGTTCATCTTCCGAACCGAGTGTGTTTGTGTCCCTGGGCCACTGGAACGCGGGGGAGATGGCCGCGGCTTCTGGTTCTCTCTGGGCTTGGACTCTCGCGAAGCTGGTTGCGAACACGGGGGCGGTATCGGTTCTCAGACCGGATCTGATCAGATCCCCTTCCCGTTTTCCCCCGAGTTCCTCCTGGACACCGAGCTTGTGCTTGTCCCTGCAGGACGCGGAAGGGAGAGCGCCTGTGCACGTGGCCATCAGCAACCAGCACAGCGTCATCATTCAGTTGCTGATCTCCCACCCCGAGATCCACTTGAGTGTCCGCGACAGGCAGGGGCTGACCCCTTTCGCCTGCGCCATGACTTACAAGAACAACCGGGCAGCGGAGGCCATCCTCAAGCGGGAGTCCGGGGCTGCCGAGCAGGTGAGGGACCCACACCCAACACCACCCAGTGCCCGAGCTCGGGGGACCCGTGACGTGGAGACCAAACGGGTCTCTTGTCCGTGAGGACGTCGGTGTTGAAAGTGCTCCCCCTCGAAGCCCGGCCGTTCCGGCGCCTGTCGGTACCGGCTGAGAGCTGGGTGCTCTGCCCCGGGACAGCCCCGTGCTGGCGCCCCACGCACAGGGAGGCCGGGGTGGCCAGGCCCCGGCAGGGGGAGTCCTGTGGTGTGCCCAGGCGGTGTCCTCGTGCGCCTGTGCGTGGTCTCCCTGTCCCCGTGTGAAGGTCCTCGGGGGTTACTTGAACAGGAGGGGCGCTGGGCGCCAGGGGCAGCTCTGCGGAGAGAGTCTCTGAGGAGCGGGGCTCCGGGCGGCAGGCTCAGGCCCGGCCTTCTCTGCGCTGCCTCAGCGGCTGCCGGTGCAGCGGGCGACGTGCCGGCCCCAGGGCGTCCGGGCGGGACTGGGGTCCCCGTCGGGGTTCATGAGCAGCCGCCGAGGGCAGTGACGTGGAGGCGTGGCTGCTGAACAGAACGAAGTCCTGGCACGACGGACAAGCCCTGCTCGGGTGCTCAGGCCGCCCTAGGCGTGTGAGCGGGCCGTGGGTGCCGTGCAGGGTCGTGAGCCAGTAGCCCCTCGTGTTTCCTCACGCCCAGGTGGGACGGGCACAGTGGACCGGAGTTCCTCGTAGAAACAGCGCCTGGGACAGCAGCACGTGCCGTGTGTGGCTGTGTGTGTGCGTGCGTGTGCTGCCCGCTCACTTCCCGAGCGCTCGGGCGGACACGCCGGCTCTCGCAGCCACAGCTTGTCTGTGGCCGATCGCTCGGAGCTGCGGTCTGCGGCAGGCTGGCGACTGCCTCCCCGCCGCGTGCCCTGACCCTGTAGCCCGATGGACGAGGAACCTTGTGCGACTGCTCGGGCCGGGCAGCTCTTGCAGCTGCGGCGGGCGGTGCTGGGGCTGGGCCGAGCCAAGCAGGGGACCCCACGGCCCGTCTCTGCCTTCTCCCTTCTCCCCGAGCGCCCGCTTCCTCTTCCCATGCGCAGGTCGTCTCTTTCTCAGTCTTCCAAATCGGCTTCTGCTGCCGGAGGGTGCCAGGGCCTCGCGCCCGCGGTCAGGTGCACACGTGCGGGAGGATGTGTTGTGGCCCCACGGGGGCACGTGCAGTGTTGGCTCTTGGACACCGTCCACGTGCAGTGTTGTCCTCATGGACACCATCGCCTCCGGCCGGTGCTCGAGGCTCCCTCACGAGGGGAGCCCGCTCATGTTTTGGCTCCTTCTCGCTGCCGTAGGTGGATAACAAGGGCCGGAATTTTCTTCACGTGGCGGTTCAGAACTCTGATATTGAGAGCGTCCTGTTCCTGATCAGCGTGCAGGCGAACGTGAACTCCAGGGTCCAGGACGCCTCCAAGCTGACCCCTTTGCACCTCGCCGTCCAAGCGGGCTCGGAGATCATCGTGCGCAACTTGGTAAGTGCCGCCAACTGCGGGCCCGGGTCGTGCCGCGCGCAGAAGCTCTCATCACAGCTCTTGGGCAGGTTTTCCGAAACGCTGGCGTGAATCGGGGGAGCCAAGCCAGCACCCTGGGGAGAGCCCCGTGTCTGCAGGCAGTGCGTCCCGAGAGCCCCGCTGGCGGCGCGTGCAGGTGCCGCGGGAGGCCTTGAGGGAAAGCAGGCCCCGGGGGCAGCGGCGGCCCGGCCGCAAGGGCAGGAGGCGCACGCTCGCGCGCTCTCATCGGCTCCTCTCGTCGGTACTTCCGGGAACGTCAGCGAGGTTCGGAGTTCCTGTGAGGTGCGGAGCGACCGCCACGGCAGGCCTGGTTAGCGCCTGTCACGCGTACACACGCTTTCTTCCGACGGGAACTTTTAAGATTCACTGTTCGCAATTTCAGATGCGCGGTATGGTGTTACCTGTGGTCCCCGTGCTCACATCGCTGCCCCAGGACTTACGTGTTTCCTTTATTTTTCTTTTTAAGATTTATTTATTTATTTGAAAGAGAGAAAGCGAGCGCGCGCAGGCAGGGGCAGCAACAGAGGGAGAGGGGGAAGCCGGCTCCCGCCCAGCAGAGAGCCCCATGCGGGACTCGACCCCAGGGCCCCGAGACCATGACCTGAGCCAAAGGCAGAGGCTTAAGTGACGGAACGGCCCAGGCGCCGCGGACTTAGTGTTTTGTAACTGGAAGATTGTCCCTTTTGACTCCCTTCACCCATTTCAGCACCCCACACCCCCCTCTGAAAACCACCAGTCTGTTCTCTGTTCTGTGAGTTTGGGTTTTTGATTTTTTTTTCATTCTCCGTTAAGTGGGGTCATTAGGTGTTTGTCTTTCTCTGCCTTATTCCGTGGAGCCTAATGCCTCCAGGGTGCACCCGTTTTGTTATAGAACGCACGAGCCCACGGTCTCTGGCGGAGTAGTGTCCGTCGTGTGTGCACGCCGCGTCGTTCCCGTCGGGCCGCCGTGCAGCCTGGGGCCGCTTCTTGTCTTGGCCTTGCTTGGAAGGCTGCGGCGGGCAGGGGTGCAGGCGGCACCCGGTGTCCCGCAGCCCGGGACGCGCACGCGCTGGAGCCCTCCCCAGGGCTGCGGTGTGCGGCATTTTAAAGCTTTTTTCAGTGTGTGCAAGAAGCTTGCTCCTTTATCTTAGTGATTTTCCTTTCGATGAATACCCAGTAGTGAAATTACTGGGCCACACAGTGTTTCTGTTCTCATGTTTGAGGAACCTCCGCGCTGCTCTCCAGAGCGGCTGCAGCAGCCTGCACACCCCCGGCCGTGCGCGAGGGTCCCCATTCTCCGCTCCCTTGCCGACCCCTGCTGTCTACTGCGCTGCTTTTAGCTCTTCTGACCAGGGTGAGGTGGGGTCTCATCGTGACTTTGATTTGCGTTTCCCTGATGCCGAGTGATGTTGCACATCTTTTCCTGTGTGTGCTGGCCATCTGGACCTCTTCTCTGCAGAAATGTCAGGTCCTTCTGGCTGTTTTTACATTGTTTACTTGTTTGTTTGTTGGGTATCGAGTTGTGGTGAGTTCTGCACATATTGCGGACGTTGGCCTCTTACCGGATGTGGGACTTGCGCATTCGTTCATCTGGTAGGTCGCGCCTTTTCACGCGGTGGATTATTTCCTTTGCTGTGCAGAAGTTTTCTAGCTTCTGGTCCGACTTGTTTGTTTGGCTTTTGGAGTCAGATCCAGAAATCACTGCCAAGATCGACGTCAAGGAGCTAACCACTCCCTAATTCTCAAAACCACCCAGAGAGTAGGAAAACTTTCCCACCTTACAAAGCAGAAAATGAAAGCTCAGGAAGACGTTTTCCTCAAGACCAGGAGGTGGTCTGTAGCCTGGCTGGGGTTTAGGCATTTCTGTTCAGCTGCAAAAAGCCTGTTTGTCCCAGTGTGACACGCCACCGCGGGGCTGGGGAGCCGTCTGAGCAGGACGGGGAGCCGTCTGAGCAGGACGCCGAGCCTAGAAAGTGCCATGGGCGCTTCCACTAAGAAGGCTGGGCTGGAATTTGGGGAGGGTGTCGGAGCCGTGGCTAGAAGGGCAGGAAGGACCAGACTGGAGGGTGTGACACGGCCGACCGAGAACCGTGAGCAGCCTTTACCCTTGCGGTGTGGAGAAGCCAAGCAGGTGCGTGAGCTGAGAACACGTGCAGGCGAAGGGCTTCGTGTCCCCTGGCGGGACCCTGAACCACCCATTAGACCCAGTACACGCTGCCCGACTAGCCAGGGGGGCACTTGACTGGCGTTCAGTGTCCCGCCCTCTTTCTTCCTTTCCTTTCCTACCCTGCCCTACCCTACCCTGCCCTACTCTGCCCTACCCTTGGCGCAGTGTGAGCTTTGAGCTCACAGCCCCGAAACCGGGAGTCACGTGCTCTACCAGCTAAGCCAACTGGGTGCCCCTGTCCCATTTTTGGTTTTGAAAAAGACTTCTTCGCAAACCATTCTGACTTGTTATGTGTTAGAGCTGTGTGGGGGGCTGTGGGGCACAGTTCCGTGAGCTGGGCTGGAGCATGATGGCGGGGTGTCTAGCAGCACCAGGCCCAGACTGGGTGTGGGGACCAGCCACGGAGGCATAGTTGGACCTCAGAGTAGCAGACAGTCTCAGGCCATGTGTCCTTCCATTTGAGAGCTGGGACAGGTTAGTGGGTCACGGCCCCTTCACCAGGGTCGAGCCGCTGCCTCCCTGACCTCACGGGTGGTGGGAGGGCCTAGAAACAGCTGATCGAACGTGGCGTCAGCTTCATGTTGGAGCCTGTTCGCATCTAAGAGTGCCTTTGCCCAGACCTCTCTCCCTCCCCAGTGAACCATCCTTGAGATGAGCTCTGATCTCCAGCACGCACAGCACTTGTGGCCACGGATCCCCTCTGAATGTCCTCCGGACCTGTGCGTGCTCGCACTGGGCGCCCAGAGGTCGCGGAGGCTGGGACTTGGAAGGCAGGGTCCGAACCAGAGCCGCGAGGCCGAGTGTCGGCACCCGCTGGGAGCCAGCCTGGCTTCGGGCTGCGGGGCAGGCACCGTGGGCTCTGGCCGCAGCTTGGAAGTCTGTCAGAGAAAGAATAAGTGGACAGGATATTGTCGAAAGGTCCTTCCTGCTTTTGATTCTGTAATTCTTCAGGTTAATTTCTTTCTTTTAAAAAATGACGTAGGAGGGTCACCTGGGTGGCTCAGTGGGTTAAAGCCTCTGCCTTCGGCTCAGGTCATGATCTCAGGGTCCTGGGATCGAGCCCCGCATCGGGCTCTCTGCTCAGCAGGGAGCCTGCTTCCTCCTCTCTCTCTGCCTGCCTCTCTGCCTACTTGTGATCTCTGTTTGTCAAATAAATAAATAAAATCTTTAAAAAAAAATGACATAGGAGGGGCACCCAGCTGGTTCAGTCCGTGGTGTGCATGACATTTGATCTCGAGGTTGTGAGTTCAAGCCCCATGTTTGATGGGAAGATTGTTTAAAATCTTACTAACAACAGAAAATAATACAAACATAGTATATGCTTATTGTGGAAACCGTGAAGCATGTAAGGGTGTTGAAGCAGGCCACGTCTCCCTTATAGCCCCGACACCTCTGAGTTTGGTCTGCGTGCTTTTACACACCTTCAGTGTGTGTGTCTGGGTGTGTCTCTGTCTCTGCGGATGGGATCCTTCTGTCCCCCTGTCTTTTAACCGGCCCGTGCTTGACTTACTGTGGCACGGATGTCCTTCCGCCGTAAACCACACATCTTCATCTTACTGGCTGCTCTTCTGGTGTTTCATGTTCTGTAATTTTCGTAACTGAACCGTTTTTGCGATCTGGTTTGCTGCTGCGAGCAGTGGACATCCTTACGCAGTACGTGAATGTCCCTGTTGTCCTGCGTGGTCTGTAGCGTGAAGTCTTAGAAGCAGAGTTTCTGTGTCCTAGGAATGGCTTCTTCACATACTGATAATTGTCGCTCTCTGCTTGGGGCGGGTCTGGTTGGCTTCTGCCTCCCCTGGAGCGTGTGCGAGGCCTCCGTGGTCCCAGCGTTGCCGGCCGGGTGGGTTCGCGGATGTCCGGAGACGGGCGGGCTTGGCCCCCGTCCGCAGGACCTGTGCGGGTTGCGGCGGAGAGGCTGCTCAGGTAATCAGCCCGCACAGCTTCTTGCAGGAGCCAGAGTGAACGAGCTCACGAAGCACCGCCAGACCGCCCTCCATCTCGCCGCCCAGCAGGACCTGCCCACCATCTGCTCCGTCCTCCTGGAGAACGCAGTGGACTTCGCTGCCGTGGATGAGAATGGGAATAACGGTGGGTGCCCTCCGCAGTGCCCCTAGTCTGGAGGAGGGGGTCCCCGCACCCCGGCCTGCCCTCCTCGGGGAGGCTGGTGTCCACAGCAGCAGAGCTGTGGCAGGGAGGGCTCTGGGCCGGGCGTCTGCCCTCCCACGGGCCGTTCGGGGCAGCGTCCTGCCGAGCCCCGCCGTGGTTTCTGGTGAAGCCCTGAGGTCTTCGCTCTGGCAGGCCGCAGAAGCAGAGAGCGCGACTCCGGCCTGCGGGGCGGCGCGGCCGGGGAGCGGAGGCTGTGGGAGTGGGTGGGGGCTGCTGTGGCTGCGTCCTGTTCCCAGGGAGGTCGTGAAGAGCCCGAGTTTCCCGTGCGGGTCCCGGGCTTGCCCAGTAAGGGGGTTCACCCTGCAGCACTTCATCTCGCGGTCCTGCACGGTCGGCTCAACAACATCCGGGTCCTCCTGACCGAGTGCACCGTGGACGCTGAAGCCTTCAACCTGCGGTGAGTGCGTGTGGTCGGGGCAGAGGCCTGGGCCCCCCCACGGCCCCCGTGACTCGCAGGTCCACGCTGTGGGACTGACTGGCCAGAAGGGCGCTTGACCGACTTCGGTACCTTGGAGTGTTTCTTTCTGAAAAACACGTGGTAGAGAAACTTTGACGACCCAGTCAGCGTTCTGGGGTCAGGAAGTCGCGTCTTCCGTGAGTGACCCCGCGTCTCCCACTTGCTCCGCCAGCGGCCAGTCGCCACTGCACATCCTGGGACAGTACGGCAGAGAGAACGCGGCGACCATCCTGGAGCTGTTCCTGGAGTGCATGCCCGAGTACCCTCTGGATAAACCGGACGCGGACGGGAACACGGGTACGTCGGTGTGCGCGGCCGCCACCCGTCACCGGGCTCCCGCCCCCCGAAGGACAGGAGCCCGGGCGCACACGTCGTCCCTGGAGGGTGCCCTGCGCGCTTCGGGAGGGGCTCTCAGAGCGTCTCTCCCTGCAGCCCCCGTGGCGTCGCGCAGTGTCTGCGTTGGGACACATGCATGTCGGATGTCTCCAGAACTCCCACGCCACACTCCAGCCCGCACGCCTGCCTGCCTGTGTTTTCTGTCCTCCTCTGCCCCTTGTCTGGCCGTGCACGCGCTTGCAGAGGGGGATGTGCTGCGGCGTGTTGATGGGCTTTGGAAACGTCGCCTGTTACGCATGGAGGGGCAGCGGTCTCATGGAGGCCCTCCGTGGCGCTGCTCCAGTTGCCCACGGTTGCAGCGCTGACTCATGTGGCCGTCCCTGCGTTTCTGAGGGACTCTCGTGTGTAGACGCTTGTGCAGTGCCCGCAGCCATCCTGTTAGTGCAGGCAGCGTGTCCCCGTTTTTCAAGTAGGGCAACAGGTAAAACCAGCCTGGGTTCTAGAGCCGGAACCTGAGACGGGTGCACGCATCCTGTCTGTTCTTGGCCTTGGCATGTGAACATGTTGTGCTGAGCCCGGGGCTGCGGGAGTCGGCTGCGGGAGTGGGCTGTGGGCCCGGCACCCGCTGCTGTGTGCCACTGCCCGGGAACCGCAGACGGGCAGGCGGGCACTTCTCGTCGGCCTTCAGGTGCACAGACCCGGTTCCCAGCGCCTCGCTCTGTTCTTAGTGGTGCCACTGGGTGATTTTGTGACCTCTCTGTGCCTCTTCCCTCATTTGAAGTCATCGCCCCCATCCGTCCGCACCGTTGAGAGGACGGAGAGCAAGGGTGCCTCCGTCCTTGCCGAAGGCCTGCATTCGGCTGTTAGGGAGGGACGCGACAGGCCAGCAGCGGCCTGGCCAGAGCCTGGGAGCCCAGAGGGCTGGCGCGTGCATGTGAGGCCTCCCTGGGGTGGAGGGTGAGCCCAAGCTCACTTTTCTCTCCACATGTTCAGGTGTTTTTGTGCCACGTAAGGAGGGCTTTGTCCCCCCGAGCTCGTGCCAGAGGGGGGCAGCTGAGACAGAGGCCTTCCTTCCGGGCTTCCCCCGGCGTTGGGTCTCTGCTCACATCTCTGGAGCGGCCCTGCACGCTCCGGGCTCCTGGCCCTGGACTGGACAAAGCTGCGTCCTCCGTGGAGGTTTCCCGCAGTGTCCGCAGGGCCTTCGCTGACACGCGTGCTGCCGGGGCCCCTGGTTCCCTCGCCGGGCCTGGGTAGGAAGGAGCCCTGTGCTGTTCTGTTTTCCAGTGCTGCTCTTGGCGTACATGAAAGGGAATGCCAACTTGTGCCGCGCCGTCGTCCGCTCTGGGGCTCGCCTTGGGGTCAACAATAACCAGGGAGTCAACATTTTCAACTACCAGGTCGCCACGAAGCAGCTTCTGTTCAGACTGTTAGGTGAGTGGCTCCTTCCCGCTCCTCCAGGGCAGGCAGTCCCGGGGTGGGTCGTCCAGATGTCCTGGGACCTCTGAGCCCCACAACGCGCCCGTGGTCTTCCTGGCCCTGTATACAGCTTCCTGTGAGGGCCGTGGCGGGAGAGGGGCTGTGAGCAGACTCTTCCCAGGGTGCTCTGGGGCCCTGTCCGCCTCCCGCTCCCCGATCCCACCCGCGATCCGTGAACTCCCGGGTCACCCGTGCGTGGGTCCAGCAGTGCCTGCACGTTTGCATCCTCCCGCCGGTCCAGGCTCTCTGTGTCCTCTGGGACTGCCTTCTGCTTCTGCGCCCACTGACCCCACGCACCCCGTTCTTTCTGTGGCGAGGAGAGCGGCAGTCTGCTTGGTCTCGTATTTGCCAGCGTCACCCTGTCCCTGTTGAGGTGGCAGCAGCGTCGGGTGACCTGTCCAGCGTCCCCGACTGGTCCGCAGCAGAGCCGGTGGCCACGCATAGTGCGTCTCGGACCCCTGCTGTTCGCAGCGCAAGTGGGCCGCCTTCTCAGAGCTCAGGGCGGAGCCATCCGGGCGCCAGTGTGGCAGGTGCTGGGCGGTGACCAGCCAGGCGCTGTTCCCGCCACAGGCTCAGGCTGCATGCACGGGCAGGGCCCTCTGGTGGCAGAGAGCTGGCGTTCAGCCTGGAGACGAGTCACGGTTCTGTTACCTGTGCTGGTCACTCCCAGCACGCATGCTCCTCGGCTGCTCTTGCCTCTTTCCAGCCCCTTGTTGCCTTTGGTGCTCGCTCTAGGTCCATCCCTTCCCCGCTGGCCCCTGCCGTGTGGCCCTGCCAGTCTTCCCGGCCTGCAGTCTCTCTCCCACCGTGCCTCCCGCTCTGGCTACCCCTGACCGCCCGGGGTCCCCCCGGGACGCTGTGCTGTCACAGCGTCTTGAGCGCTGCCCCTCCTGCTCCAGCCTGCCTGGCAAGTGCTGGGGCTCCAGAGCCTTCCCCCATGTCGCTCTTGCACCCACGTCACTGCGACGGCCCCAGGTCGCCTGGCACGGTCACTCTGATGGGGACGGGGCCTCTCCGCCCACCCTTGCAGACATGCTGTCCAAGGAGCCTCCGTGGTGTGACGGGTCCACCTGTTACGAGTGTGCCGCCAAGTTTGGAGTCACGACTCGCAAGCATCACTGGTAAGGCCCCAAGGTCGCCCTCCAGAGGGGCGGTGACTCTCCTGTCCTTCCCTGCTTCTGCCTTTCTCCACAAGAAGCTGTGGATCTGCCAGGGCCCCGCGCAGAGCCCGAGCCGGTGGGGCGACACCACGGTGGCCAGTGCGCCGGCAGGGCGGGGGGCCTGGTTGCTCGGAGAGCCGAGGGGCTGGGCGCGTGAGGACGAGCCCGTTGTTGGGCTGAGCCGAGCGGCACTCAGTCTTTGACAAGCCTTCCTGGCCGGCACGATACCGTGTGTGCGGGGCTGGCACCGCCGTCGTCGCCGGAGGCCCCTCACACCCCCTTGCTTTGCCTCCACAGCCGCCACTGCGGACGCCTTCTTTGCCATAAATGCTCGACCAAGGAGATTCCTATTATAAAGTTCGATCTGAACAAGCCCGTGAGGGTTTGCAACATCTGCTTTGATGTACTGACTCTGGGGGGCGTCTCTTAGGGATCCCCCAGGCCACATCCCGGTCGCCTCGCCGGCAGCTGCTCTGCTCACCAGCCTGATCCACCCAGAGCAGGGGCTGGTCGAGCCGTCGTCCCGCGGAACAGACTGAGCAATGAAGGACCCTGCTGGGATGGACCCCGTTACAAGGGTTCCACTGGGTGGTCCGTGTGTCGACTGTGTTGAGGTCCCCGGACGACTCGGTGGAGCGGGCCGTTTCGCCTCAGGGGCACGTGTGACAAGAGTCGGGCCTCATTCTGCTCGCAGCGCACAGGGACACTCGGAAAACCCCTCCCCTCCCGGTAGCTTAGTGTCTGCGTGGAGCAATCCCGTGGTCTTCCTGCGGCGGCGGGTGGTGGGGCCCCGCGGGGGGCGGCTGGCGCCTGGCTGCCCGGTGAGCGCTGCCCCCGCTCTGGGTAAGTGGCAGCGCAGTGTTTCCTTAAAGATTTTAGGATCCTCTTGCCCCAAGGCTTGTTTTTTAGTGAGCTGCCCCTTAAGAAAACGTGAAATCTTTCTAAACAGGGTTCAGAGATGAGAGCTGAAAAATCGTGGCCTTAACAACCGAAAGCTTTACATGGGTTCAGGGGTGCAGCGTCTGGCTCTCTCGTCCGGCCGCGGGCCGTGCGTGGAGGCCTCGCTCTGCCATCGGGGCGCGCTGGCGGAGACACGCTGAGCCCCCGCGCTCCGGGGTGTTCGACGTCCGCACCTGTCCTCCGAGCGCGTCTCGCGCACACACGCACGCGCTAGTGACTCTGACGATCGGCTCTGATGGGGCCACAGCGCGCACAGGCACCCCCGGGAGCGAGCGGGTCACCCGGGCCCGGCGGCGGGGTGTAGGGGGGATCGTGCAGCCTCAGGCCGGCAGGCGCAGGAGCCCACGGTTCCCAGCAGCCCGTCCCGCGCGTCCCAGCAGGTTTGGAACACGCTGGCTCGTCTGCGGATCGAGGCCCCGGGCTTTGGGGGCCTTCATCGCTGCTAGTGCGTGTTGCTAACCCTGCGGCGCGGAAAAGCTCCTTTGCAAGGTTTGGCCAGTTTTTAAAAATGCACATTTAAAGAGAAACTTCTGCCACTGCTTTACAGAAAGAGACTCTGAGATGAACACGTGTGCCCACGAGTTACTCTCGGAGCTGAGCGGCGGCCGTCGAGAGGCTGACGTCCAGACCGTGAGCAACCACTACGTTGTTTTTGCATTAATGAAGTGGGTTACGTGTAAAGGGACTAAATATTTCGGCAACAGCCCATTTTTCTTGGTTTGTTTTTTGGACGGTGGTCTGTCGTCTCTGTTGCTGTAGATTCATACACTCTGTTGCCTAAATGTGTGTGTAAAACGAGCTAATCAGCCAGAGTGCTACTTTTTAATATTTCTGTCATTTATGAGATACATGCGCTTTCTATGTTAACATGAGCTTGTGCACAATGTTTCAAAGAATCGGAAGAGTCCCCTGGTCCTCCAAAGTCTGTGACACGTTTCCTGTAGAACTTCCGCGGAGGAACAACTAGTCTTGGCACACACTTGCCCACGTGAGGCCTGTGGTCAGCTGAGCGGGGCCACGCGGAAGTAGGGCTTCGTGAAGTAGCCTGGTTCGTTAGCTGGAAGGGAAGAGAATTACGCTTCAGATGTGAATCGAGGCGGTCGGTACTTTTAGCCTCGCTCTTCCACATTCAGGTGGAGAGCGGAGCACGGGAAGCCCATCGGGGACCGGGCTGATGTCCTGCTCCTGCCCTGCCGTTACCGATTTTAGTAGCCGTCTTGCCTCTGGTTGCAGGCAGGTCCTCACGTCCTGTTTAAAATGCGCCGAGGCCAGCTCCTGTTCGTTCGGGGTCCAGGGATGGCCGAGGTACCGAGCGCCCCGCAGCGGGCGAGCGTTCTGGGCGTCCTGCATGGCTTCGCTGTGTCCTTGTGTGCGCGGCGGGACCCCATCCCGCAGGACCACGGGGTGCTCGCTGGGCTGCACGCGGCGGGTTCCGTGGCGGCGGCCCTCGCTGGCACTGGCAACTGCCGTGGCAGGATCTCACTCACAGCCCTTGAGAAAGTTGCTCCGAGGTCCCGCGTGCATGTCTGCTCTCTGTGCCGCGTCCGCTAGGCCGGCCTCCTGCCCGTCGCCAGGCACGCTGCGGGGCCACCTCCGCCTCTCTTCCCGCCTGCGCCCTCCTCCCCCCGCTCCCCTAACTGGCTGCGCCCCCCCAGCGCAGGAACTGGCCACCCAACTGAAGTGCCTACACTTGGGACTTAACAGTTCTGGCGATCGGGGCGGCGTCTGGGCGGATGATGGGGCAGAACGAGTGTTGCGTCCGGGGTCTGCGGCCTGTGCGGTGTCCCCCCCGCCGCGTGCTCTGGTAGTGGGGTCCCTGCGCCCGCCCTGGCAGTGGGGTCCCTGCGCCCGCCGGCCCTCTACCTCAGCCCCGAGTCACTGTGGCCGCGCCTGCCTGGAGCCCAGCGGGCCGGTGGGTTGGCCGCCGCTCTGCACACACCCCCGCCTGGCCGGCCGCCCGGGACTGAGCCCGCCTGGTCCTTAGGCGCGACATGGGGGACGGGCGTCAGAAGGGGCTGCGGGAGGCTTAGACCCGAGGGGCGCGCTGGGCCCCCAGGCGACAGTGGTACCGCGCAGGGCCGTGGGCCCGATGGGCACCGAAGGTCTTCCAGGACCGGACTGCTCCCCTCAGGACGGGCTCCGCGGGGAGGGGGGCCGGGCAGCCGTGTCGTCGTAATTTAATGCAGCGATCGCGAGGAGCTGAGTGCTTGGCGAGATGCAAACACCAAAGAAGCCCCCCAGAGTCGTCCCACAGCCTTAAAGACGGTCTCGGGAAGAGCGCTTCCTGCCGCGGCACAAACCCCGCGCTGACCTTTCGTGCTCGACGCGGCTTTGTAGCAGGGAGACCTGAGACGGCACCTGCTCCGCTTCCTGGCTGGTCCTCTTGGGCAGAGGTGTGCGGCTGGCTGTTACCACGACAGCTGTGTGACGGCGGGGTCGGGGGCAGGAGCGGGAGGAACGCGTTCGGGGATCCCTTGGGCTTGGGGGCCACGCAGGGCGGTGCTCTGTGGGGGGCGGCGGCGGCGTGCTGGGACCAGGCAGGCGCGCATGGGCGGCGTTTCCTTGGCGCCCGTGTCGTGGAATGTATTTTTCAAATACTGGTATTTGCATTTTCTGTAACCATTCCTTATAATAAAAGGACGTAAAATTGTGCATTTAAAGTGGAAACTTCAGCAAGACATTTGCAGTTACTTTTTAATGCAGAAATGCCAATAAGCATTAAAAACAGATTTTTAATTCCTGACATGTGAACCCACTTCTTGAGGAGCTCACCCTCTAGGAAAGTTGGGATTTCCAGCACTTTTCAGAAGCACGTTGGTGACCGTGGTCCCAACGTAGCTCTTCCGGGCGTGAGCGACCTGCCGTCTGGATGTGCTCGGGTCCCGACGTCAGCCCAGGCAGCCGCTTCCACTCCGACCCCTTCCGCGGACCGGGCCCCAGGCAGGGTTCGGCCGGCCCTGGTCTAGCGGGAGGGCTCCAAGAACACTAAGGGCAGTTCCAGGGCCTGAATGCCGAGGGGCTCACAGAGCCCCTGAACAGATCCCGTGACCCTTGCCACGCCCCTGGCCCTCGTGGGTGCAGGGGAGGACACACTTTCTTTCCTGGCCTTCCGTGTTCCAGCTTGTCCCGGGTTCAGACCTGCTGTGGAGACAGAGCTCACTGTCTGCTGGCTTCTCTCACCGTTGACAGCCATGGCCTAGTGCCTCACGGGATGAGCCCGCGTGGGGGAAGGCTAGTCGGAACGTGTGTGCACCCACGAGAACGGTGGGCACGGACCCCAGTGCTGCCCAGCCGGGGGAGAGCGCTGGCTTTTCGTTCTGCTGTTAGCGATTCACTGACAGTACTGGGGAGTTCCCTGACGGCTGGGCCTTACTGTGTTTGTGAAGTGGGAGCGGTGACCAGTCCTTCCTGGCTCACTTTCCTCCAGGGAGGGCATCAGAAATGGGTGACGCACTCTCCTCTCATGCAAGGACACAAGGTCCCCTCCACTGGGAGCCGATGAGGGCTCTGGTGGGGGGCGGAGAGTTTGCCTCGTCTTGCTCTGAGGGGCACCATGGATTTCTGGGCAGACAGGGTCCATCCTGTGTGTAGGGTCTTTCAGGTCCCAGAGCTAAACAGGCCGGGCGTGGGCAGTGGTCTGGAATGGCTCCCTCTGACCCCAGGCGATGCACTTCTGGGGGGCAGCCCTGCTCCAGAGGGCGGGAAGCAGACGTGGGGGAACCGCTCAGCCCTGCTGCACGCCTTCTCTGGACCCTCCGAGGGCCGGCCGAGAGGTTTCAGGACAGACGAAGGCCCCTGCACAGCATCATCTCCCTCACGGGCAAGTCTTCCCTGCAGAGCTGTCCTGGGGGCCTGCCTCCTCCACCGAGCTCTGCCCTGGGGCCTCCTCTGGAAGGACAGCTGCTACTCCAGGAAGCGCGAGCTCCGTCATGGCGCGAGGAGCGCTTCAAGGTCGGGCCCACAGCGGTGGCCAAGAGGAAGTGGGTGGCCTGCAGTCGGGGCAGTAGGTGCCCGGGGCCCTCCCTGGCCACAGTTGGCTGGGATGACAGGGGTCTTGTTCCGCTCAGTTCTATCTCCAGTTTGTCTCGGGAGAGTCTGAACTCTGGGCTGGCCCCCACACCGGCCCTTGTTCCCACCCCGAGGATGACCTCTGGGGCTCTAGCAGGGCTCCCATCGCCCACTGTACCCTCCACAAGGGGAGACTCCCGTGCCCACAGCACACAGGTGTCTGCAGGGACAGAGCGGTAATGGAAGGACACACACAGCACTGAGTCGGCAGAAACCTGGAACGCGAGGCTCCGCTCCACTGCTCGGTACTGTCCACCTGCGCGCTTACCCTGGACTGGGTACCGGGGCTGCGGGACACCCAAGTCCCCGTGCAGGGAGAGCGGCCGATGGGAAACTCAGGATGTCATCTTAGAACAAGGCTGCCATGGGCACAAAACCCAGCAGGTAGGCCAGGGTGCACAGGTGGCGGGAGGTCACTGAAGGTGTGTGTGCCTGGGGGGGGGGGACACCCTGGTCATCCAGGGGTGCAGAGAGCAGCGTGGGAGGGAGGAAACTCGCCACATCCAGGCAAGAAAGGACAGCTGGGAGCTGGGGAGGCTGCTGGGGTCCTCACGTGGTGTGACAAGGGGTATACGGCCATGGGGACACCACCAGGTGACCAAATTCCAGAAACGTGGGCTCAGGGTGCCTGGGAGTGCTCCAGAGAGCCACCAACCGGACGCAGCTGAAGTGGGAGTGAGAAGACCTGGGGGTGTGCTCCTGGGCCCAGAGGAGTGCCTGGGGGAGGTTTCTCGGAGGCCCTCCAGCGTGGCCAGTCCGGGACCACCGTGGCCGAGGGGTGAGGAGGGCAGAATCCAGCCTGCCACACAGTGGACCGGGGCCAAGGGGTGTGGGCCGCGAGCACAGGCCTGTGTTCCGAGTCTGAGGAGTGTTTCCTTTGGGAGGGGAAGCAAGTGTTTAGTGCATGGGGGGTGGGGGGAGAGCTGCAAGGCAGGAGGGGAGTGGGGGCGCAGGGGAGTCCCTGGTGAGAAGCTCCTCCCGTCGGTCGGTCGGGCCGGCACGGGGGTGATGCTGGCCCTGGCTGGGAGTGACAGCGCAGCACCGAAACCACTTTCTCGTCAAAAAGCAGGCTTCTGGGGCGCCTGGGTGGCTCAGTGGGTTAAGCCACTGCCTTCGGCTCAGGTCATGATCTCAGCGTCCTGGGTTCGACCCCGCATCGGGCTCTCTGCTCAGTGGGGAGCCTGCTTCCCCGTGCCTCTCTGCTTACTTGTGGTCTCTCTCTGCCAAATGAATAAATAAAAAATAAAGCTTCCCCCACCTAATTCCAAGTGTTGAAGATCATCCTCGCTTCAGACTGTCGTTCCGAGCCGTCTGGATCCGCTGCCCCGTTTCGCCCACGTCTCTCAACTAGATGTGGCTCGGGGTGGAGGTGAGGTCGGGGCTCGGAGCTTAGCCGGCGGGGCCTGGGGCTTCTCAGGAGGCGTCCGCCCATCTGAGGTGCAGGGGAGTGACGCTGTCCCTTCTCGGCCGGTGCCCCCAGGGCCGACTTGGTGGGGCCCGGCAGGCCCGATAGTTTTGAGCGGGTCAGATCTGGGCGTGTGACTGTCCAAGGGCTCCGAGGGATGGTGAGTGGGTCACGAGCAGGCTGACCGGGACCGGGCAGGTTGGCGCGCTCTGGCCTCAGGCATAGGAGGATAACCCTCGGGCAGGGGTGCGTCCAGGCCCAGGCAGGGTTCTCTGTGACTCCCCGCCAGCCGGGCACTGGCTCACGGCGGGAAGGAGCAGCTGACGGCCAGGGGTGGGCAGCCCGTGTACCGGCCCAGGCTGGGGTGGTCCAAGTCCCCACGGTTTGCGTGTGCAGGGAGGCCAGGCGCCTGGCCGCTGGGGGGTCCAGTCGTTCTCACGCACACACAGTGGGGCTCCTTGGCTCCTGGCTTGTACAGCTTCCGGGGGACCCCGATCCAGTCTCTGCTCACACCTCCGCTGAGGACAGAAGGAAAGGAGACTCATGAGTCCCCGGGTGGCGAGCGGGGAGGCCACCCGGCATTCTCCCAAGCCGGGGGTCTGCAGTGTGCGGCCCCTGACCTTCCAGCTCTCCTGCTTCCTCCAGTGTCCCCTGCTGCGGGCAGAGTCCGCTACCGTCCCAGTGCTCCCGGGCCCTGCCCTGCGCCTTCCCAGGCCCCGCATGGCTACACCCGGGGAAGGTTCGCCCCGCTGGCCTGTGAGCCGCACCCTAGTGCCTCTCGCCCGCCCGCCCTGCCTCTCACTCCACACCTGTCCTGCCTGAACTCGGGCCTCCTTTGTCATTTCCACAGGAAGTTAAAACGACAGACGGGGCTAAGGCAGAAGGATAGGGTGGGCTCGCTGGGGGAGGGACAGCAGTGACACCAGACGGGGCCACCAAGCCTGGCAGACAGGCCCTCGGGCGGGCAGGCCAGGTTCCTTGAGTCCCTCTTTGTGGAGAGCAGGCCCCGTCTTTCCTTCCGACCCTTCGGCCCCTGCTCCCTGAATTGTGGTGGAGGGAACGTGAGGGACACTGGGCCTGGGCCAAGCCGGCAGCTCCGGCCGTTGGCTCTCGTCCGCGCGAGGATCGGCCTCCAAGAGAGCAAGGAGGCCTCGGCACGGAGTACACCGCTTACACCTCAGGGAGGCGCTTCCCGGCCCCCCTCGGGGAGAGCTGGGCTCGCACTTGAGGCCCTTCAAGCTTGCTGTGCAGGCCAGGGGGCCGGGGTCCGTCTTCTGCACCAGAGTTAAGGGGCCTGAGGGCCTGCTGATTAGGGCAGAAAACACTGGTTTCTCCTTCAGCTCCCGAGCAAGCCTGGACTAACCTACCTGGGACTTCTACCCTGCCTGCGTTCCGCTCTCCCATCTCTGCGGAAAGAGCTTCTGGGAGACACTCGGCAGTTGCTATGTTTCTAGAACACGGCTCGGGGGGTCGAGCTGTGGCCAGCCCAGCCTCCTGGTCCCCGTGTGCTGCAGGCAGCCCCGATCTGTGCGGGGCAGGAGCGCCGGAGGCCCTCGGATGGGTCACTAGGCCAAAGTGAGCCGCTCCGCTCGGACCTTCGCATCCCGAGGCCGGGGTCTCTGGGCAGTTCAAGCAAAGCACACAAACCCAGGTCCCCCCCAACCTCCCCTGGTAGTCAGGGACCCCAGAAGCCTCGGACACTGAGCCACGTTGAGACCCGCTCCCCAGAGCACCTGTGCTCTGGAAGAGCGCGCCCGGGGGGGGCAGCCGGGCTACGGCGGCACCGAGCCGGGCAGGACGAGCCGCACGGACGCCCGCGCACCTCTCCGGGGAGCACCAGAGCCGGCTGCCCCTGCTGGAGCTCCACTCGGCGTTGCACGGTGGGAAAGTCTGCTTCTCCTCCAGCGCCCGCCGGCCCGCGTCCGCGGCTCGGGAGATCATGGCCTCCACGCGGCTCAGTGCTGGGGTGGGGAGGCCGTCCTCTCCGTAGAACCTTCCTGCCACCCTTCCTGCAGGGACGGGAGAGCTGAGGTCAGAGTCGCGGAGGGAGGGACACAGCACCTCACCGCTACAGTGAAGCCCAAGCTCCCAGGGTCTCGGGCTCCGGACTGAGAACCCTCGACGTCTGACGAGACCCCGCAGAGATGGGCCTCCAGCTGCGGGCTCCCCCGCACGGGGGCCTCCGACCCTTCCCGCATGCAGACGGCTTCCCCGGCGGTGGAGCCGCGCGCGACCCCTTCCTCGGCACTCCACGGTGCCGGGGGCACGCAGGGCGGGTTCCATCGACACACAAGGGACCGGCTCCTCGCGTCCAGGGCTCTGCTCAGCCGCCGTCCACTCCGGCAGGCCTCCCTGGGCCGCGGACGCCCCCACGACACCACTCAGTCCGTTTCACCTACACAGCCCTGTCGGGACTCGTGAGGCCGGTTTCCTCGTTCCCGAGTCTACCCCCGGCCCCCCAGCGAGGCCCCGGCGCGCAGAACAGCCCCGTGCAGAGCACTCGTGTTCCGTGCTCGTGAGGCCACGGGAGCGGGGGTCAGGGCGCTAGTCCCAGCCCGTGGCCCGAGTCGCTCTGGCGGAAACCTCTCCCCCGGAGGATCTGTGCCTGGCGACAAAACCATCGTGCTAGGTTTTAGCCATGAGACCCACAGACAGGCAGGACTCCCAGAGGCAACAGAGAGCTGGAGAAGCTGTGTCTTGAGAACGGGGTCCCCACCAGCGGGGGCTCTCAGCCAACACCATCCCCAGGATGCAGAGACGCATCTGCCTCTCGTGTGCCCGAGGCTGGGCCCCGGCTGCCGAGTTACCTCACGTCCTTACTGTCGTGCGTGTGAGCGCGCGGGAAGCCCTCCTCTCCTGACCGGGTTCTTCTGGGCCCGCGGGACCCTGCCCCCACCCGCCTCCTGCAGAACGAGCCAACGGCGGGAGGACCCGCACTCAGGTCCTCCGGGGTCCGGTCCGGAGCCCTCCCCAGCCCGCCCGCCCGCGGACCCTGGCCATGCACGGCGGGGCTCCCCGAATGCCCGCGTGACACGCCCGGTCGGGCCACCTGTGCCCGCTCTCAGGGCTCTTACTTGTTGTGTTGGGATTCCCTTTCCTTACCAACCTGGTAGTACTTCAAGCAACCTCCTGGGAAACAGGGAGAAGCCAGCCTCCTGAAGGTCCCCAGAGTGCCCGGTCCCTCCAGTGCACACGTGGCCGTGGCTACAGGAATGACCTAGGACAGCCGGCTGGAAACACAGAAGGGGTGTGCAGGCCGGGAGGACAGGAGCCAGCCGAGTGTGTGCGGTGGGGGCCGGACACACAAAGGACCGTGGAGGGGCGGAGCAGCTCTAAGAGGCCAAGGTTCTGAGAAACACAATCCAGGTGGTCAGGACACGGCAGCCGTCGGAGGCATTAGGGGCAGAGGAAGAGCACGTCCCACTGAGACGCCATGCTGGTGAGGGGCACTGACGTTCCCCAGGAAGTCCGCTGTGACCACCGGGGCTCCAGAGAGGGAGGGGGCCCAACAGCCCAATTTTCAGTGCTCACAAAGCACTCTAGTGTTGAGAGGCTGACACTCCCCTAGGACACTGAGAGGTGTCTTTCTGGTTTGAACGTGACTCTGTCCTTGCTTGCTCCTTGCCGGTGACCCACGCAGTGCTGGGCACAACTGGTTCAGCGAACGTGTGCGAGGCAGCTCCTTCAGGGTGGACGCAGAGTGAGGCTGGGCTCCCGACAGGGCTAAATAAAGCGGCATCTGTCAAAACCGCCACAAGCGCAGGCTGCAAGCCTTCCTGACCGGGTGCGGAAGCCCGATGCCTGGGACCCGGCCAGGCTCCTGGAGCTGGTTGTCCCAAGGTGCTGCAGGCAACCTCCGGCCTGGGGGCCACAGAGGCCAAAGCAAAAGGCCAGGCCATCTTCTCCCAAGATCACGAGGGAGGGAACCAAGCGGCCCGGACACTGTCTAGTGTAAAGTCACGGCCACACTAACAGCCAGAGTTTAAGGGGGAAATGCCATGGGTATTGTGCAGAATTTAACCTTGGTCCAATCTCCAAAGAACTCTAAGTCTTTTAAAAAAATTGCAGAACGCGGGACGCCTGGGTGGCTCAGTTGGTTAAGCGGCTGCCTTCGGCTCAGGTCATGATCCCAGCATTCTGGGATCGAGTCCCACATCGGGCCCCTTGCTCGGCACAGAGCCTGCTTCTCCCTCTGCCTCTGCCTGCTTCTCTGTCTGCCTGTGCTCGCTCTCTCTCTCTCCCTCTCTGACAAATACATAAAAAATTAAAAAAACAAAAAAACTGCAGAACGGGACACCTGGGTGGCTCAATCGTTGAGCGTCTGCCTTCGGCTCAGATCATGATGCCAGGGTCCTGGGATGGAGCCCGTATCAGGCTCCCTGCTCCGCGGGAAGCCTGCTTCCTCCTCCCACTCCCCTGCTTGTGCTCCCTCTCTGGCTGTGTCTGTCAAATAAGTAAAATCCTTAAAAAAAAAGAAATGCGGGACAAGTGAATGAATCTACGGAAACGACCCGTTGGGTTACCCACCAACAAATTTGTAATTCTTCTCGTAGAACGAAAGCCAATTTTGAAGGGTCAGCACCTCCGAAAACGACAAGTCAGCTACGTCGTCCACCAGGCCCGCTTCGGAGTAGTCCCCGGTCACAAACGCCCTGGACGCGTCTCGGCCTGCAGGTGACAGGTTTCCAGATGACCTTGTCGGTCACAGGCACCGTACCAACTCAAGAACCCATCGTCTGAGAAACACGTGGGAGCCCATACTCCCGATCTCCACAGACAGCTCCCCCCTCGCCGGCGCAGATGCTCCCGGGCCGGGAACACGCTGTGGCGCTTACCCCCGCGTCGTGTCCGCTCAGCAGCGACCGGCACAGCTGATTGTGCCCTTTGGCTTCGACACGACGTTCCTGGCCTCCCCCTCCCTCGCGGGCTTGTCTCCCCCCAGGCCCACCTCCTCTGCTCTAACTGCACCCCCCCCCCATCTCCTGTGGTTCCAAAGCCACCCCTAGGCCAGTGATCGCCAGGTTGGTATGTTCGGCTCAGACTTCTGAGCTCCAGAGTGGTCTATCCAATCACCTAAATATTTCACAAACATGTTCCCCCTCCACGGGTCAGCACCCCCAGCCCCAGGAAACCTGCAACTCTTCTAGAATTTCGTAGCTCAGGAACTATCAACCAGACACTGAGTCCAGAAATGCAGTCTGCGACAGTGACACTTCCTTTAGCCCTCAAACCCCAGCAGTCCCCGAGTCCTTCAGTTTCCTAAGTAGCTGCATCCGTCTGCCTTCCCGCATCTGCCACGGAGCAGGCCCAGCCCGCCACTGTCCCTCATCCGAACGCCGGCACTAAACCCCAGCAGCTCTCCGCATGCTCTTTCCATCCAACGCGGAGACTGGTATTTCAAACGTGAACTGATGTCATTCTCTTGCTGAAAAATCCTCAGTGCCTTCCTTTGGCGCCGGGAAGATGTCCAGATCCCTCTGCAGGCTACTCAGGGCCCTACGGCACTGGCCAGCAGCCTTGCCTTGCCACAAGTCAAGGGGGACTGAGAGTCACCTGAAAAATGTCGATGTGCCATCTGGTGTGCCTTGAGCTTCAGCCCAGGGTCACTTGATAGAATGGAGCGCTGAGTCCACTCAGAAGTTCCAAATTGTCTCCATTTCAAAATGTCTGAGCATCTCAATGTGTCCTAGAGAATTGGGGCCCTTGAACGCTATGCAGCAAGGAGAATTCTTAAAATGATGGTGTCTAGGGCCAAGAATGATGATGACCACTTATGGCCAAGAGCGAATACTGGCTTTGTGACTCAGCAAGCTCGGGGCAGACGCGTGTGCAGCCAGTGGCGGCACAGTGCGTGAGGTCCTGAACGATTACAGCAGGAGCGCTAGCCAGTTCTTTCGGGTGGAGAAAAAAAAGTATCTAAGATCTGTATTCTCATTAAAAAACATGTATTTTTTGCAGTTTGGAAAATCTTTTACGTGCTTACTCAGATTTACATATCTGATAAAAAAGATATTCCCTGACAGCTGGAAACATTGCCAGTGATAATACTGACCACACGCTGTGCTCCTCTTCCTCTCCTTCCTCCACTCTTACATCAGGGCCTCTGGTAACACAAGTATTTCTGCCTCCTAACACCCGTCACAAACAGAACTCATCGACCGCTGATGTAGTAACCATCTGCTGTCTGCCTTTTCTACGGGTCTGCAAGTTTCATCATGGCAGAGAACACACCGGGCGCAGGACCGGTTCGCCGGTGTCTGGCAGGGCCCTCTCTTTAGTAATTGTCAGTAAGCACCCGCTGAATGAAACCCATGCATTGACAGTCAGTTTTCAGTACGTCCACTCTCACTAATTACTTTCAGTAATTCAAACGGGGAAAGAATAGTGTTTTCAACCAGTGATGCTTGGAGAAGTGGATAGCGACATGCAAGAGAATGAAAATGGACCCCTACCTCACATGTATAAAATTAACTCCAAACAGATCAATGACATGAATGTATGAGCTCAACCTGTAAAACCCTTAAAAGAAAACACAGGTGTAAATGTTTGTGCCCTTGGGTTAGGTGATGGTTTCTTAGCTAGGACACCAAAAACACAAGCTAATAAAGAAAAAAAATAAACTCGACCAAAATGTTTGAATTCTGTGCACTAAAGCACACTATAAAGAAAGTGAAAAGACAACCTACAGTAGGGGAGAAAATATTCACAAACCACGGATCTGACCAAGGTCTAGTATCCAGAGTGTATAAAGAACTCTCGCAGCTCAGTAATAAAAAGACAACTCAGTTAAAAAACGGAAGAGGATTTGAACAGACATCTCATCATGGAAGACACACAAATGGTCAACAAGCACATCAACAGATGCTCCAGGTCACAGTTATTAGGGAAATGCAAGTAATCAAAACCACGAGGGGGGGCGCCTGGGTGGCTCAGTAGGCCTCTGCCTTGGGCTGGAGTCATGATCCCAGGGTCCTGGGATCGAGCCCCACATCGGGCTCTCTGCTCAGCGGGGAGCCTGCTTCCCCCCCCACCTCTCTCTGCCTGCCTCTGCCTGCTTGTGATCTCTGTCTGCCAAATAAATGAATAAGATATTAAAAAAAAAAGAGTCCTTATCTTTAAAAAAAAAAGCCACAAAATATCCCACAACGGGCTACCACACCAAACCCATCAAGTGATGTAATAAAAAAGACGGCCAGTTTGGGGAGAATGTGGAACAACTGGAACGCTACTGCACTGATGGTGGGAGTACAGCCACTTCAGAAAGTAACTCGCAGCTTCTCCAAGAGCGGAACACGAGACTTGCCACACGAGAATGGAAAACACGGGTCCAGACGGAAATGTGCACACGGGTGTTCACAGTAGGCAAAAAATGGAAACAACCCAAGTGTCCGGCAAATGGTGATGAAGTGTACAGAATGTGGCACACACACAACGGAACGTGACCTGGCCACATGGTGGAACGCAGGACCGACCGCACGGTGCAGCCCGCATGAACTTGGAAAACGCTGCGCTAAGCCCTGGCAACTGGACACGCATGTGACTCCATTCGTATGAAAAGTCCCAAGAGGCAGATCTTCAGAGGGAAGCCCACAGGGTGTCAGGGGCCGGGGTCGGAAGGACTGGGCGTGACTGGGGACGGACACAGGGTCTCTTTCAGGGGGGATGGGGGGGCTCATGTTTGCACAACCCCGACTACCCTGGGATGTACTGAATTATATGAATTACACCGTCACAGGCCATGATACGGACACCGCGGCCCGCATGCCCGGCTCTGTCTCCGCCGGGCTGGGCGCGTGGTGGGGGCACCGCGTCCTGGAGCCACAGCACCCGGCCCCAGGCGGCCGGTGGCAGGTCCGGGCGTGGATGCTGAGCGGACCACGGGCACGGACGAACCGGGCCGACTGGAGCGCGGCGGCGACCCCAGCGACGAGAGGGTTCGCGCTCCCGCCTGCGCACCCTGCCACGCGGCGGGTCGTGCCCAGCCCGCAGGGAGCGAGCCCTGCCCCCAGGCCCGGCTGGGCGACCGGATCGCTGTGCGCTGGGGGTCAGTTCCTTCCTCAGCGCGCTGACCCGAATTCCTCCTGTTGGGACCCCGTCCGAGGCTTCCCTGGAGCCGGCGCGCTGCGGTTTCCGGGGCAGCCCCCACACGTCTGCTCCCTTCGACCCCCACCCGGGTGGGCCTGGGCCAGAGCCTGCCAGCAAGCCGGCTCCCCACGCCCGCGGCCAGACACGCCGGGCGACCTTCCACGGACCAGCGCCTGGAGGAAGCGGACGCGGCGTCCTTCCCAGCTGCGCCCGAGCCGCGCAGCGCGTCCCCGTCAGCCCGAGGGCCGCCCCGCTGGTACCTGCGAAGCCGCTATAGGGGGCCCCCGGCTCGTAGTGCCTCCGGCCGGGGGACACGTCGTACACGCGGCCCAGCAACGCCAGGTAGAGGCCCGGGTCCCCGGGGCCGCCGCGGTAGCGGGCCAGCTCCTCGGGGACGAAGAGGCGAAGGCCCGCGCGGCCGCTCCACCAGCCCAGCCACCGCGCCGCCGCCGCCGCCGCCGCCGCCACGGCCAGGCCCAGCAGGAGCCCCCGCCCGCCGCGCCGCGGCATCCCCACGGCCAAGATGGCGGCGCCGCAGGCGTGACGACCCCGGCCGACGTCACCGGCGCGACGGCCTCGCGCCCCCGCCCGCCAGGGGCCACGGGGACCGAAGGGACCCCGGCTTGGGAGAAAGACCACCCTCCGGCTCCGCCCGTGGCTTCGCCTTTTTTCAGCGTAGGGAGTGAACGTGGAAAGACACGGAGGCTGCGACCGGCGACGGCTCGGCCGCGCCTGTTCCCGCCCCAGCAAAGATGGCGGCACGGGAGGCGGCGGGATGACGTGGACGTCAGAACCGACTGGCCCTCTGGGAACTCGGGGTCCCCGCCGCCGCCGCAGCCCCCCTCCTCTCGCTGTCTTACGGCACCTGCTTGAGTCCGCCTGACGGCGCCTTTGCGACAGCTGTCCTCGCTTGACGGAGAGGAAGCCGGAAGTCGCCGCCGCCGTCGTCCCCTCCCCGTCCGCGCCCGCCCGGTGCCGCCGGAGGTTGACAGGTCGAGGCGGGGAGGCGGCGGCGGCGGCACAGCCGGACGCCCGACTCGGAGACTCCATGGGGAACGCTCCGAGTCACAGCAGTGAAGACGAAGCGGCTGCCGCCGGGGGCGAGGGCTGGGGCCCGCAGCAGGACTGGGCGGCCGACTCGGGCACGGTCGCCGGCTCGGGCCCCGCGGCTCCGGCGCTGCCGCCCGCCGCGGCGCTGCTGGAGCCCGCCCGACTGCGAGAGGCGGCGGCGGCGCTGCGGCCCGCGCCGCCCTGCGAGTCCCTGGTGTCCAGGCACCACGGCGCGCTGTTGCGCTGGCTGGAGGAGCGGCTGGGCCGCGGCGAGGAGTCCGTCACCCTGGAGCAGTTCCGGGAGCTGCTGGAGGCTCGCGGCGCCGGCTGCTCGGGCGAGCAGTTCGAGGAGGTGAGGACCGGCCGGCGGGGTCTCCGGACGGGCCGGGCGCACCCCGCGGGGCGCGCGGGCTCCGAGAACCGGAGCGCGCGGCGCTCGCGTCCTCTGCTCGCCGGGCGCGGCTGCGAGTCTGCCCTCTCCCGGGGGTGCGGAAAGCCTAGACCCGGGCGTCCTTGGTTTGGGGAACTCCACAGGCCCAGGTGTCTCCGCAGGTCGTTGCGGTGCAGACGTGTGTGCGGCTGCCGGACGCGGCCCCGGCGGCCCTCGGGATCCTCCTTACCAGGCTCCGCGTCGGAGGCCTAGGGATCGCGGGAGCGGCCGCGGGCGATTTCCAGAGACCCTCTGACTCTGGATCCGGCGGGGGCGCCTAGCGACCGCGGGAGGAGGCTGCCGGGGCCTGCGAGGGCTCGCCCTCTGGAACCCACTCTCACGACCCCACACGACCTCTTCCAAGACACACGCTTGCTCTCGGGTAGTCCGTGGACACCTCCGCGTAACCTGCAGCTGCCGGGCGAATGTCAGGCTTGCTGCCGGGGCTCGTGATGATAGTTTGGGGCATAATCACCAATCACCGTAATCTTCTCTGTGAAATCATGAACAGCAAATTGGTATGGAAACAAAATGTTATTTTCTCAGAAGGGATGTTGCGAATTACTTGTACGTTTCATTTTACAGTAAAAAGAGAACTGCTCCAGGGTCTCCCACTGACTGCTTGGCAGCCCAAGACCTAGCACTCAGCTCTCTTGATGTGTTTGCTTGTTAGGTCCCGCCTGGAAACCTATTTCTTTTTTTTTCCTTTTTTTTTTAAAAAAAGATTTTATGTATTTATTTGACAGAAATCACAAGTAGGCAGAGAGGCAGGCAGAGAGAGAGGAGGAGGCAGGCTGTCCGCAGAGCAGAGAGCCCGATGTGGGGCTCGATCCCACGACCCCGGGATCATGACCTGAGCTGAAGGCAGCGGCCTTAACCCACTGAGCCACCCAGGCACCCCTTGGAAACCTATTTCTTTAACTCCACAGTGTTACAGCAAAAAGATGCTTGATTTGTGAAAGTGAGTAAGCCGCGTAGAGTCTTCAGTGTCCGTGAAGGGTGAGCTGACGGGTGCTGGTAATGCCATTAAAAAGTGATGTGCCCTTCACAAACAGAGGCTTTTAAAGTATTTTAAGAATGTTTTCCTGTATATAGTCAGAATTTAGGTAACAGGGTTTGTTTTTTATATGTTCTTTAAAAAGATACCATGAGACATCCCAGTTCTTGAAAACGTGGTCATGCTAGTTAGTGAAGGGTCTCCATGTGTATTTTTTCTTAATTCCGAGAGTCCATGTAATGCTTTCCTCTCCAGCTCTACATGTTAGAAGACGAAGTTGTGCCGGGAAGAGCTGTGTAGGTTTGTTGAAGGAATTGACACATTTCAGAATCGTCCAGAAGGCAATGGAGGGAAACAGTATTACATTGAAAATGACAGAAATAGAGCTACAAGCAGAGTTGACAGGAATCCCATAACGTAAGGTCAAGAGTCCGTTTAAACAGTGTTTTATTTATTCACTTACAGAGAGAGGGAGAGTGAGAGAGCATAAGCAGAGGGGAGGGGCAGAGGGAGAAGCCGACTCCCCGCCGAGCAGGGACACCTATGCAGGACTCAGTCCCGGGACCCTGAGATCGTGACCTGAGCTGAGTCAGACGCTTAACCGACTGAGCCACCCAGACACCCAAGGCCAAGAAGTCCTTAAGGTGTGGTCCAGACGTCACGCAGGGGCTATGATATTGTTCATTGAGCAAATATTTGTTGGGCACACACTGAGTACTGGCACTTGGATGACAGTGGACGGAGCAGGGTCTTGCTCTTACACAGTGTGTTGTACTGAGGGACTCGCGTGAACCCAACAGTTAGAGGCCTAGTGAGTATTAGCCAAAGGAAAGTGTAAGGAAAAATATACCAAGAGTAGTTAACCTCACCTAGGAAGTCAAGGGAGACTTATCCGGAAAGTCGCATTTCAGCTCAGAATCGAAGGGTGATAGATAACACGGGAAGAGCAGAATGGTTAGCAGGGAGAGAAAATCCCATGCACAAGTCCAAGTTCAGAGAGTGAAGAATCTGGAAGAAAGGTGTGATGTATTAGGCTTAGGCAAAACTGCTGCAAGGGACAGAAAGGTCAGTGCATCAGTGGTTTAAGTGGTAAACAAGCTTGAGGCGCCTGCCTTCAGTTTGGGTCATGATCCCAAGATCCTGGGATGCAGCCCCATATCGGGCTCCCTGCTCAGCAGAGGAGCTTCCTTCTCTCTCTCCCATTCCTCTTGCTTGTGTTCCCTCTCTCACTATTTCTCTCTGTCAAATAAATAAATAAAATTTAAAAAAATTAGTAAACAAGCTTCTGGGCGCCTGGGTGGCTCAGTTGGTTGAGCGACTGCCTTCAGCTTGGGTCATGATCCCAGTGTCCTGCTTCTCCCTCTCTCTGTGCCTGCCTCTCCGCCTGCTTATGCTCTCTCTCTGTCAAGTAAATCAATAAAATCTTCAGAAGAAATAGTAAACAAGCCTCTTATGAAAAAGTCCAGGCGGGCAGTCCAGGTTTGACTTGGCCATTTCAGTCGGTCCCCGGGGACCTGGCTCCATCCTTCTTGTGCTGTCCTCCCCCACAGGCGCCTTCCACCTAGTGACCGAATGATTACTTCAGCTATCACTTTGTGCATTACAGCCTCGGGAGAAGGAAATGGGAGGAGAGGGCCATGCCTCCTTTCTTAAGGGCAGAGCTCACCTCCTGTTGGCTCAAGCCCAGTGACATGGCCTCACTGAGCTGCAAGGGAGGCGGGGAATGACTTTTATTCCATGGCCATGGATTGAGCTGAAGAACGAGGACGTGATTACGGAGAAAGAGGAGAACAGAAACCGGGTTCCAGTCAGTGGTGTGACACGCGTGGCTAGATCCCGGAATGCCGAAGGAGGGGAGCAAAGCTGGAGGAGTAGGCAGGAGTCAGGTCCTGGGGAGGCCTTTGCAGCCTCTGTCATCTAGGAGTTTGGAAGCCAGAGCTTTGAGCCAGGTCCATGGTGCTGTGGCTGCCTTCCATCGAGCCAGTTGGAGAGGGGCTAGAAGGGTCCAAGCAGGTCAGTTAGGAAGCTGTTATGACAGTTCAGGTAAGAGACTGAGTGGCTTGGGCTGGGGTGGTGGCAGCTAAAATGGCACCAACAATTTTGAGAGCGATTTAGGATGTAGAATAAGCAGTCCTTGAGACTTATGTGTGAGTAGAGAATTAGAAGGGGAAAGGAATTCAGGATGGCTCCAACATTACTGGAAAGGTGATAGGGCTGTTGATTGAGAATAGAAGCCTTTTTAGGAGGGGAAGATCTGGAGAGACAAGATGAGTTTGGTTTGGCTGTGCTGAGCTTAATGTGTCCATGGGGCAGCTAAGTGGAGGTGTCTCAGACTGGGAGTCCGAGAGAACACTGCTTGAGATACAGTCATCTGTTCACTGGGGTTCCGTGAGAAAATAGCGCCATCGGTTCCTCCCACTGTGAAGTGTGTGTGTGTGCTCCATGAGAACCTGAGTCCCTTAGAGGTAGTCCGTGGACTGTTGAACATCGTTAAATCCAAGGTCTTTCAGCCACCGTGACTAAAGAGATACGTGGGAAGAAAAACCCGAGTGGTTGTCCCTTCCCCGCTGTGAAATGAAACACAAAGTCATCATAGTCACACATGTGGCAGAAACAAACCTTAAGGACTGAGAAGCCCAGTAGTAAGACCTGGTGACTTGGGAAATGTTGCAAGGTCATATTTTCCTTTTGTAAAAATCCCTGGGGCCACCTAGAGCTGTGTCATGGGGTCTTAAGTACCCATACCCTGAACTCACAAAATACATGTCGGGGAGTTTTCCTTCACACCTTCAGGGCTGTCTCCCCTCACTCTCTACAGTGTGTGCAGAGACTTGGTGTCTAGTGATTCAGGCCAGCTGAGCAAGGCTGCTGGTGACCCCTGCCCCCACAGCGAGGAAGAGCCTAGAGGCGCTGTAGGGTTCAGGGACTCAAGTAGGATGGGAAAGTAAGTTCTGGTGCTACCACTCCAGTGGAGTCCTCTGACTCCAGGCCTTCCTCCTCTAAGGACCTGGTTCTCTGAGATTGTTTTTCCTTAGTCTCATCTTTTTTTTTTTTTTTTGGTCTCAATTCTTTAGTTTTGCTCTGCATTTTAAGGAGACCTAGGAAGAATAATTCCAGTTTGAGAAAAAGCATTGTGTATTTTTCCTGAAGCCTGTTCCCCTTTATTAGATCTGGTGTGGAGACAGTTGGGGGCGTGGCCTAGTACTAAAGTCTGGTGACTTTTCCTTCCTGCTGGTTAGCATTTGTTAGCTGAAGAGAGCCGGTCTGTCTCCATGTGAAGGCTTAGCCAGGGTTTAAAAAGCCCTGTGGAATAACTCGCAGTGGTTGTCCTATCTGTAAGCATGGAGTAATTATACGGGGAGATGTCCAAGAAGATAAACATTAGCCATGTTTGTGATTCCGTGCTCTAAAACAAGTCTGCCCTTGGATGTGAGTAAGCGGACGTTTCTGTGTCTTAGTTAATTTTAATGTAAGCATGGGATGACGTGTTGTGATACTTCAAGTTTAAGGGCTTAAGGGAGATGATAACAAAATGTCTTCATAGTAGCAACTAAAACGATGATGCGTGTTTTCCCCTCCTTTCATTTTATGAGACCCAGCACAATGGAGCAGGTCCCCGTCGGTATACAGTATTACTATAACACTAAGTGTTTCCAAGTTTTATACGCCGGTTCTTGGGCTCCAGATCCGCGTTGCCATCAGTGTCCCCCCGGGGCATCTTGCCTTCACGTTCCCATGACTTAGTTGCTTGAGGTGGTGCCCTAAAGAAGTTGTTGGACTTGTACTGCAGATCAAAGTCTGAAGCTTTATCATTTTATAGTGTGACATACCTTCTCTCGTGCTAGGTGTGGTCCATGGGGAAGGACTCTGGTTTGGTCGTAGGGAGCAGTATCTACTTGACCTTTATGCAGATGAAGAATAGAGTTAAAATTAAATCCCTGTTTGACAGCAGAGATTAGAGATTCCGTGTTTGTACTCTCAGTACGCTATACCTCCAGAGACATGCAGAGTCTCGGGCAGGAAAAGGTGCTGAGCACAGGATGATGGCAGATGGCTTTCGGATGGGAACTTGAGAGAACTAGGTCTTATTTTATTAATTTGCCCTACTGGCCCTGGTGCTTCATCTGTGAAACCCACTGGGCTGCGCAGTGTGAGGGCAGGACCGTCGTTGTCCCTTGCCCTCTTGCCTCCGTGCAGCTGTGTCTCCGGGCCGGTGCCAGGCAAGCCCTCTCCGCCGCAGGGCCCGCAGATGGGGTTAGCAGACTGAAGACAGTCTTGTCCTCATTCTCCAGCCTTGTGCTCTATATTCGGTCTGTAACCTTGGAGTAGTAGGGTATTTTTTGATGTTGGAGGAAACAGTTAAATAGAGTTTTAGGGAAAACTAGAAAAGGGTCTTAGTGTTTGGTTTAGAGGAAATTTAGAGGAAAAATATCATTTGTCATTATCGTGTTAAAAGTTGTAATCATCTGGTTTAGAATGGCTCTGAGCCCAAGAACTATGCAAATAGAATTCTGCGGATGTAATTCTCCACCCTTTGAAGACACAGAGTATGAGAGACCCCTGTCTGTGTGGTAGCGATGCAGCAGGCAGCAGATGTCGCTTGCCCTCGGCTCAGGGCCTGCAAAGACTCCGCACTGCCTGAGAGTCAAATACATATTCCTCAGAAGGGGCTAGAACCCCGGGCTGGCTTGTCTCCCTGTCCGACCTCTTCTGCCTCTTTTTTCCTGTTCGAGCCCCGGGCCCAAGCCAGTGGAACAGCTGCCTTGTCCTGTGTGTGGATCTTGTTTCTCTCAGCTCACGATCCTCTGCCTTGGCACCATCACCTGGTCAGGACCAAGCCTTTCTCGTGCCGTGATTCTGAATAACTCGGTTTGGGCCCTCGTTGCCTGTTGTACACACGTCGTTGGGCACGTAGGGCGCACGGCCTGGCCTCGTCCTGCCGTTTGGCTGTGAGCCCCCCGCCCAGCTGCCTGCACTGCTGTGGCACAGCAAGCGATGGCCGTGGATGGCGATGAGGCGGTGGAGGAGAGAAGGGTGCCAGGTGAGTTGGGGGTTATTTTGACCCTGTGTGCTTCGCTGTGTCGGGGATGATGGTATTGGCTTCTTGTTGGGAAGAAGAGCTATAGAGGAAAGGCCACAGCCTTGTTTTACCTTCCCCTGATTTCCAACATTCTGCTCCTTCATGCACTGTCTTGCGGTAGAAACTTCAGTGGCTCCCCTTGCTTTTAGAATCAGATGGTAGGCTGAGCTTTAGGTCCGTGTACCTCTCCACTCAGCTCCCGGTGCGTTTTAGCTGGCCGAGCCCATTCGCAGTTTTTCCTACACATGGGAATTTTGTCCTTGCCTCCCTTTACCCCTGTAGCCCTTTGCTTCACCCTAAGCCCATTTCACTTTCAGGGACCACAGAGGAGCCTTTAACAGTAGCATGGAGTTTGGGAAAGACTTCACCAAACCAGGGCTTGAGAGGCTGGAAGAATTTGCCAGGCAGAGGAAGGAGGGATACAGTTGAAAGGTGTAGCACAGGGCGCCTGGGGGGCTCCGTCGCTCGAGCATCTGACTCTTGATTTCGGCTCAGGTCGTGATTGCCGCGGGGTCGTGAGATCAAGTCCTGTGTGGGGCTCTGTGCTCCATGTGGAGCCTGCTTGGGATTCTCTCCCTTCCCCTTCTTCTGCCCCTCCTCCCCCCAGCCTGCTCGCGTGTGTGCTCTCGCAAAAAAAAAAAAAAAAAAAAAAGGTATAGTATGTGCAGACAGATTGGGGTGAAAGAGTGTGGCAGAATTTGGGAATGGTGCTCCTTTGGGCTCTAGTCTGCCGTGGAGTTGGGAGGGACCTTAGTAAGCATTGCATGCAGCCTCTCCCCTCCTGTTGCCCGGGAAAGCCCCTTCTGTGATACCCTGGACTGCTGCGCTTGCGGTAGTGGTGAGCTCAGTGTTCCGTAGGTCGGCTGTCCCACTGCTCCTCTTTAGCCTGAGTTTCAGACTTGGGCTCTGGGGTCAGACCGCGTGTGGGAAAATCCGGGTCCCCCATCCGCAGGCCGTGTGATTACTCACACAGCCGCTCTTGCGCCTCGGCTGCGCCCCGTGAAGGGTGAGCTTGGTGCTGGTAGTCACCGTGTGCAGTTAGCACAAGGACTCGGCGAACTTGTCCACGTGGAAGCCCTAGAACGGCGCCTGGCGTGCCCCTCCTGCCCTGAGTGGTGGTCTTCTCTCTTCCAGCTCTGCACCTGGGGTGTTCACTCTCTTCTGACAGCCCTTCCAGGGCCTAGACACCATGTAGCATGGTCTCACAGATGGGTAAACTGAGGCCTTACGTGGAGAGGCGAGACTCTGGGCCAGCAAGTAGCAGAGCTGGGACCCTATCCAGACCTCTCACATGGCTTGTTTCTCCCAGGTTGAACCGGGGTGCAGCCTTTGGAGGAACCCCGATGCGTGCGTTCTGCTGCTCTGTGCCCCATTCTGGTCTGTGAGGGGTTTGGTACGTTCTCGTGTGTTCCGTAGTCTCGATCCCACACGTGGTTAAGGACGTTAAGCCGGAGTGGTCAGAGCGCCGTCTCGTGTTATGCTGCTCCTCTCGCATGCTGCGGCTGAGGGCCTGCCCTTGGGCCCTGCCTCAGTGGTTACGGTGTGGATGGCGAAGCACCGAAGTGGGCGTGCTAGGCGCAGGCCTGAGGCGGGAAGGAGATGCAGCACAGCAGGGTACTGTCTGCGTGGAGGTGGGGTCAGCTCCGTGGAGGTGCGCGATGCGCCGCCGTGCTCTGTTTCCAGAGAGCAGGAGGTCGACTTGCTTCCCTTTGCACAGTTAGGGCCAGACCTACTGTATTCAGTCGGGTTTGAGGTCCCCCATTCCAGGCTGCAGAGTTGCAAACTGTTGGGACTCTCTTTAGGGAGGGCTAACTTGCATATTAAACATGAAACAGAATAGAATGCAATAGAAGATATCAGGCTACGTTGTATCTGGTAAGAGAAAGTTTTACATTGTTTCACGAGGCATGTCAACATTACAGGCACTGGGGCATGGCACGAAATATATTTCTTTTTATTTCGTTTTATTTTATTTTAGTTTCCTTTATTTTTTATTTGACAGAGAGCCGGCACACAAAAGAGCAGGGGGTGCGGCAGAGGGAGGGGGAGAAGTGGGCTCCTCCCTGGGGCTGGATCCCAGGACACTGGGGTCACGACCTGAGCGGAAGGCAGATACTTAACTGACTGAACTATGCCCCCAAAATGTATTTCCTTCTTTCTTTTTTTAAAAAAAGATTTTACTTATTTATTTGAGGGACACAGAGATAGAGAGATAGAGCACAAACAGAGGAGAGGGGGAGGGTCAGAGGAACAATCAGGCCCCCCACGGAGCAGAGAGCCTGACTTGGGGTGATGTGGGGCGACATGGGGCAACGTGAGGCTTGATCCCAGGACCGCTGGGTTCGGGACCTGTGCCAAAGGCAGACACTTAACCACCTGAGCCACCCAGGCGCCCCCTGAAATGTATTTCTTACAGTGGCTCAGCCAGTGACACTTGAGACACACTGCTCTGGGGTTATGTCAAACTGGAGGGTCCCAGAGGGGACAGCCAGCATGGGAATGAGACTAAAGCCATAGCAGAGTGAGAACTGGTTGAGGGAGACTCGGGGACTGGTGCCCGTGTTTAGTGAGCCCGTGTTTAGCTGTTCTGGGGCACAGGGATCGGATGTGTTCTGATGGGCCCCACAGGTGGTGACGCTAGGGAGGCACATTTCCATTCATTATACAGAGAAGAGAGTTGTTGCTGTCAGAACTGGTCAGAAGCCATGAGCTTCCCATCACTAGTATGTGTCACAGGTACCGGAGAAGGAGTTCAAGCCATGTGAAGGCATGCATGTGAAGAGTGGTAGGTCCATTCCAGTTGGAGGGTTTAAGTAGATCAGGAAGGATCAGTCTTCTCCACTGGCCTCCTGGTACCCTTGCTAGGCGATGGGAGCCCCTCAGCCTGACCGGCCAGGCTCTCTGTCCTCTGACTTCCACGGCCCTGCCTCCTGCTGCACCGGGCACGAGAATCCGCTGTGTCCAGGCTCACATTCTGGCCCCTCTTCCTAGGATGGCTGCCTCGTCTGTGCACGCTTACAGATGCCTAGTGACTCGTCAGAACTCAGTGAAAGGGTGGTTTTTCTCAGGGCCACGCTCCCTGAGGACCCCAGTCCCTTTTGGGCTTCTGGCCTCTGGATGTCTGTCGGCTCGTGGCACAGTGGCGCATGGTGCAGGATCCCAGGTCATACCGCGATCGCATCCCGGGACCGTGATGTACTGCTGCCGGCCTTGTGGCCTGGAACAACATCCTTCGCCTCTCTGTTCCTCACTGGGAGAAGGGGAGTGCCTACCTCGAGGGTTGCCGTGGAGAATACGAGCCGATCCCGGTGAGCGGCGTAGAGCTCCGCCCGGGGCCTGGTGACTGCCCGGTAACTGTTAGGGGCCCGGTTGTTGATGCTCTGGCTGTGTTGCGAGGACGAGCACACGTCTCACTGCAGCTGTTGGTTTGCAGATCCGTCTTTTCCAAGGCTGTGAGCATTGTGGGGGCAAGGCTGTGCCCTGTCGGTTTTCCCACGCGCAGAGCCACTCAGCTTCAGGTGCACAGAGGCTTGTCAGAGGACTGAGCGCGCGAGCAAACCGGGAAGCCCTGCGAAACGCACCAGGTGTTACGTGTTGGATTTGTAAACCGGTACATTTCTTTAAGGACAGTTCCCAGGCGTCTGGAAATGATGCATTTATTTGGTGAAGCTGTTAGCAATGCTGTTCTGATTTTTTGGTCATGCAGTGTGTCTTTGTTTTTCTTTGTTTTTTTTTTTTTTTTAAGATTTTATTTATTTATTTGACAGACAGAGATCACAAGTAGGCAGAGAGGCAGGCGGGGGTGGGGAGCAGGCTCCCCGCTGAGCAGAGAGCCCGACGTGGGGCTCGATCCCAGGACCCTGGGACCACGACCACGACCTGAGCCGAAGGCAGAGGCTTTAACCCACTGAGCCACCCAGGTGCCCTTCTTTGTTTTTCTTTGTTTGAAAATTCTTTTTATGATATTCAGTAACTACTGACAGATCAATAGAATCCTTTTTTGTTGTTTTTTTTTTTACAATATTTAATGTACTTAATTTTTTTTAATAAAGATTTCACCTATTTGAGAGAGGGAATGAGGGGCGAGGGGCAGAGGGACAAGCAGACTTGCTACTGAGCAGGGAGCCCAATGTGGGGCTGGATCCCAGAACCCTGAGATCATGACCCGAGCTGAAGTTTGATGCTCAACTGGGCCACCTAGGTGCCCCCTTAGTGTAATTTAACTTAATTTAATGCTTTCTTTGAGACAGAGAGAGAGAAAGAGAGGGAGAGACTGGGTGAAAGGAGGGGAGGGGCAGAGATAGACGGGGGGAGAGAATCTTAAGCAGACTCTACGCTGAGTGCAAAGCCCAGTGTGGGACCCAGTCACATGACTGAGATCATGACAGCCAAAATCAAGAGTTGGATGCTTAACCGACTGAGCCCCCCAGGCACCCCTCTTCCCACTTGTCCCCTCTGTCTCTAAATAAAATAAGTGAATCTTAAAAACAACAACAACAGAGACGCCTGGGTGGCTCAGTGGGTTGAGCCTCTGCCTTCGGCTCGGGTCATGATCTCAGGGTCCTGGGATTGAGCCCCGCATCGGGCTCTCTGCTCAGCGGGGAGCCTGCTTCCTCCTCTCTCTCTGCCTGCTAGTGATCTCTGTCTGCCAAATAAATATATAAAATCCTTGAAAACAACACCACCACCACCAATAAGCCGCCGTGGGGCCATCCTGTAGCACCCTTCTTCAGCCCGCCGTTCCCGCTGTGGTGCTCACTCCCCCGGTGCGGGTTCGCTTCAGTCTCCTCTCACACCAGGCGTGTTCACATTCTCCCGTGGGCCCAGAAACCTTGCGCGGTTGATGTATTCAGCGCGTGAGATGCTTCCTTAGGCAGGAGGAGGTGCTACGCCACTTAAGAACGTGATGAAAGGCTCATGCAGTCTGTCCGTGCTTGAAGGGCCCCCAGCAGTGTTGAGTTGCCTCGTCGCTCGCCCGGCACGGAGCCCACGCGACGCGTGCTGAAAGCCGTGGCCCCGCACTCCGAGCCGGTGTGGCCGGCGGGGACGTGTCGCCCTCGGCTGCTGCGGCTGGCTCTGGAGCGGGTTTCCTGCGTGTGGCCGGGCGACGTGGGTGTGTGGCTTCGTCCCTTTTCAGTCGCCCGCTTCGTCCGTCTCCCTCCCGCCGCGGAAGGGGAGGCCTTGCCTGACCTTCGCCTTCCTGTCCGTGCCGGCGTGCGCGCATCTCCGTCCCCCGGCGGATCCTTTCGTCTTGGTGTGTCAGGGAGAAGGGGCGTGTCAGTCTGTATGTGGCTGAGCCGTGCAGCACCCCATGACTGTGACCCCTTTCTCGTACAGCGTCGTGTTTTCTCTGAGGTTGACGACCGAGCGGTGCTTCCCTTGTGCGCGGTCTTCCGTCATCAGCGTAGCTGCAGGCTTCCTGCCGGGCCGCCTCTCTCGCAGCGCGCTGGCTCCGCCCAGGCTTGGGAGCTCCGTGAGGCTCATCTCAAGAGCCCCCGATCTGCTTCACTGGGGACCTGGTGTTCTTTAATATTTTAGTTACTTATTTTTTAGAGAGAGAGAGAGAAAGCGGGAGCTCAGGCAGACAGAGCGGTAGACAGAGGCAGAGGGAGAAGCAGGCTCCCTGCCGAGCAAGGAGCCCGATGTGGGACTCGATCCCAGGACGCTGGGATCATGACCTGAGCCAAAGGCAGCCGCTTAGCCAACTGAGCCACCCAGGCATCCCGACCTGGTGTTCTTTAGGTTGTCAGCATCTCCAGCAACCGGGGTCTCGTTCCCTCTCTAGGTTGGACCCCATTCTTCCCCTTTCTTGGCGTATTCCGTGTTTTGGCAACGGCACCCTCTAGGAGCTTTCCGAATGAGGGAGCATTAACCAGCTCCTGTTCCGTCCTTGCTGTGTGAGAAGGTCTTTTCCACTCCTGCACCGTTGGTGGTATTGTGACTGTGTGTTAACTTGTGGGTTAGAGAGAGTCCCCGCAGAATGCTGAAGGCCCTGCTCCTGTTCCAGCTTCCCTTGTAATTGCTGAATCAGCCCTGATTCCTGACCTCTGACATGGACGTTGTGTCTTCCCCGTGGAAGCAGGAACTTCTCTTTCCCCTCCGTCTTAAGAAATCTGATTACAGGGGCGCCTGGGTGGCTCAGTGGGTTAAGCCTCTGCCTTCAGCTCAGGTCATGGTCTCAGGGTCCTGGGATCGAGCCCCACGTCTGGCTCTCTGCTTGGTTGGGAGCCTGCTTCCCCTTCCCCCTCTGCCTGCCTCTCTGCCTACTTGTGATCTCTCTTTCTCTCTCTCTCTCTGTCAAATAAATAAATAAAATTAAAAAAAAAAAGAAATCTGATTACAATGTGCTGTTAGTCACTGGGGCGGGGCGGGGGGGTGTTCAGCCTCTGCAGTGTCAACAGTCATGTCCTTCAGCTGCATGAAATTATCTTGGATCCCAAGATAATTATTATTTCTTTCCCTCCCATTTCTGAGTTTCCTTCTCTGCCACTCATAGTGTTTGGATATTGGATTCCTGGATTAGTCTCCTGGTAGTTTTCCTCTTGCCTTGCCCGGTTCCCATGACTTTGTCTTTGTGCTCTGGGCACTCTAGTCAATTTATCTTCCCAAATTCACTGAGAGATTTTCATTTTGCTGTGATATTTTAACTTTCAAGAGCTTACGAAAGTGTTCTGAATAGACTGTTTTCAGTAGGAGTCTCTTGGTCTTTCGTGACAATGCAGGGTCCCTTTTTATTAAGTGGTGTTGGTGGCAGCTCCCCAACTCTGAATATACCCAAACCCACAAAGTCGTACACTTTAAAAGGGTCAGTTTTATGGTATGTGAGTTATATGTCAGTAAGCTGTTATTAAAAATAGCTTTTAGGGGTGCCTGGGTGGCTCAGTGGATTAAAGCCTCTGCTTTCGGCTCAGGTCATAATCTCAGGGTCTTGGATCGAATCCTGCATCGAGCTCTCTGCTCCGCGGGGAGCTTGCTTCCTCCTCTCTCTCTGCCTACTTGTGATCTCTGTCAAGTAAATAAATAAAATCTTTTTAAAAAATAGCTTTTAAAATATTTTTCTGAAGATAGTAACAATAATCTTTTTCACATTTTCTTCTCCTTTTCCTTTCTTTTCTCCAGGTTGCTGTTTTTGTGTTTCCTGTTAGGCCTTTCGTCAAATGTCCAGTGGTCCAGGAAGGGGGCCTAAAGAGCTGGGTGCTCCATGTATCTGGTTGGTGACACTGAGCCTCACCGTATGGTGAAGAGGTTGGGCCCTTCCGTGGGGAGCCCTCTGGTACCAGTGTCTCTAGGTCTGTCCTCAGGGGCTTGTCTGGTGCCCCAGAGAAGACCGGCCAGTCTCTTGCCTGCAGGGCTGGCATCTCTGTCCGACTGCTAGCATACTGGGAGCCCTAACGCAGGGGCGGGTCTTCCAACCCTGACTCTGTCGGCTCTTGTGCCGGGCTTTTCCTCGCCTGGAGACTGTACCACTCTCTTCGATGCAATCAACCCCCGGGGTTCTGAGTGCAGGGAGGGTCTGTGGATGTCTTACGTTTGTTTGTTTAATGGAAAATTTTAAACGTAAGAAAGTCGAGATAAGTTTAGAATGATCTCTCACATTTCAGTTCCAGCACGTACAGCTCAAGGCCAGTTTTATTTCATCTACCTCCCCCACCACTTTCTCCTCCAAATTATTATTAGTATTCTTTCAAGATTTTATTTATATATTTGTCAGGGAGAGGGAGAGAGTGAGATCACAAGCAGAGGGAGCAGCAGCAGAGGGAGAAGAAGGCTCCTGGCAAGCAGGGAGCCCAGTGCAGGGCTTGAGCCCCGGACCCTGGGATCAAGAAGGCAGACGCTTCTCCGACTGAGCCATCTAGGTGCCCTTAACGCCTTTTTAAAAAGAAATTAATTAATTTTTATTTTTTTCGCTCTAACTTCTGTCTCATGACCTTCATCTTCACTGGCCCTTCTCGGGACAGCCCATCCCAGGCGCCTGTTCTTGACCCTGAAGGCCTGTGCTCCGGCGTCGGTCCTCACGGCGGTGTCTTCTCCCTCCACGGCCTGTTTCCGCTGATCCCTGCCGTGTCACCTCCTTCCCGTGGGGAGTCAGACCCAGCCCGGCTTCCTGACCGGCCTAATCAGAAAAGAACGGGGTGATGGTTTCCCTCCTTTTGAACGCTGTTCTTTGAGTAGTGTCGCCTGTGGTCCTGTTACGGTTTTGGGTGATCTTGTCGGGTTGAGGAAACGCAAGGAGAATGCTGCGTCCTTCCCTCACACGTTGCCCTAGACTCTGTCCGGCTGCCTGCACTTCTAGCCCCGGCTCAGGGGACCCGAGTGTAGGACTTTGCCACGTTCCTAACGAGCACTGTGTTTGGAGGCCTGTCGGACATCGGGGCACTCGATGAAACCTCAGTGGGACATCTCCATGCTCCACGAAGGAGGGAAGTCAGGAAAGCGCAGGCGTTTTAAGGGAGAGAGAGGGTGACTTTGAGAAGAAGGTGGGAGACTCCTGACGTGTTTCCTGGTGAGGGATGTCTGCGAGTGAGTGGTCAGCAGCAGCCGCCGCGGGAGGAGAGTCTTGTAGAACGCGAGGGGCCGGCCCGGGGCGCAGGAGAGGCGGCCGGCGCGCGTTCGAGAGCATTCCGGTGTGCTCCCAGCGTATGGGACTCTGTTCAGATGCCACTTAGTCCCGACGGCGGCCTGTGAGTTTGGTACCCTTCGCCCCATCTTTCCGATCGAGGCGCTCAGGCTTCTGGAGGTAAAGGGATGTGTGGATAGTCACATGGCTGCTTAGTGACAGACCGGGTGCCAACCAAGTCCCACTCTGTACCCGGTTCCCCAGGCGGCCCCGTGCCGGAGGGAGCAAGCTCGACTGTGGCCAGACGGCAGACGTGGTTGGGACGGAGGTAAATATCCCGTTAGGTCCCGTGTCTGAGGAGTGTTGGGAAGGAAAAGCCCCGCTCACCCCGAGCTGCTACCCCAAGCCGGGTCCCTGGTGCGAGCTCTCTGTCCGCCCTGTCACTCGCTGGAAGACGCCACGCTGCTGGCTTTCCGAAGTTATTTGGGAGAAGGAGACTAACCTCCTGAGAGAGAGATGAGATGACAAAATTGTGTGCATGGAGTAGCAGTTGCGTGCTTGCCCTCTGCGGAACACAGTGAGTCACTGTCCTGAATCTGTTCTCCGGATGCTGGAAATGGACCCAGTCCCCAGCTCCCACCGGGGCGCCGGCAGCAACGAAGAGTCCAGTTTGGGAGCAGACGTGATCATGGTGCATCTCTTATGTTGCAGGCCTTTGCCCAGTTCGACGCAGAGGGCGATGGCACCGTGGACGCTGAGAGCATGTTGGAGGCCCTCAAGAATTCCAGCGGAGCTAATCTCCAGGGGGAGCTGAGCCACACCATCAGACAGCTGCAGGCCTGCTCTCTCGTCCCAGGTAAGGCCGGAGCGCGCGCTCGCACGGCCGGGTCAACTCTGCCGTCCTCTGGCTGTAACTGCGCACGGGGAGGGCCCCGTGCGGTGCGCGTGCTCCTCGGGCTGTCTCCCGGAGGCGCGCGAACCGACCCAGTCCCGAGTCGTCGTCCGCTTGGGTCCCCGGTACCGTGATGCTTGAGCAGCTCTGCCGTTTTCGTGAACTTCTGTCGTGAGTGGAGCTCTCTGTTTCACTCCCTCAAGAAGCTGTCCCTGGCCCCGGTTCTCTTAGCATCCTGCATTTGTCTCTTGCCTCATGGCATCCCAGTGCTTAATTACCCGCTTACCTGTAAACGTCCGCCTTTCCTCCTATACTGTGGGCTCCATGAGGACAGCGCCCTTTTCTTTCTGCCGTGTCCTCGCATGTAACATGTTTTTGGTGTATGGTAGGCACCCAGTGGGTTTTGTGTTTGTTTGTTTCGCTTTATTAGAAAGCTGTCACTCTGGAATGTAAGTATTTATACAAGTAGTGTACAAATTAAGCAATACTGCTTCTGCATTGTATCTATGAAACGCTTTGTGTTTTTGTCTGGTTTCTTCTGGGGACTCAGAAGACGGAATCCAAGTTAAATTATCCTCCTTTCTTGCCAGTGAGAAAACAACTGAGTATTTGGAAGGAAAGACCTTTGCATGTCCTCCTTTCAGTAGCTTGTCCCAGGACTTGCGTCTCTGCCTTCAGTGTGCGGCTGCTCAGTGTGGAGCCCGGTCCAGCGGCGGTGGGGCAGGTGGACGTGGGAGGTGTGTGGCTGAGTCCGCTGGCCCTCGGCCTCCCTGGCTTCATGCGGACGCTGTGCTGCGCTAGGGAAGGGTGGGGTCTGCGTGTCGGTGAGGAGTGCGGACCGACCTCCTTCCTCGTGCGTCTGGAAATACGTCATCTTCACAGAGTCGTCGGGAGTCCACACGTGCAAACTCCTCCTCTCACGGCAGTTGAAAGGATGCTTTGGGTCATGTTCAGCTAAATTATGTCTTGGCATTTACGTCTGACTCCCACTTCCGCATTACCAGCCCTTGGGAAGCATCGGGAGCTCTATGTGGACACCTCAAAGAGATGTTTGGGAGGGGAGGGGAAGGCTGGAGACCAGGGAGCCCACCCAAGAGGAAACTCCCTGCACGGTGGCTCCCGGCGACTGGGGACAGAAATGTGGGGTTCGGATCCCGAGGTGTCTGTGTACCAGAGTTGTGCCTGGAACATTCTAGCCAAAATTTTCTGTCCTCACATAGTTTAAAGAAATTGCTTTATCACGGTCCTAGCACGAACCTTGGTAAGCTGGGCTAGCCTGTCCCAGGGATTGGTTTCCTTGACCCTCTTTCTGACTGAGATTGGGACTTGTCCCTTTGTCACCCCATTGTGCTGGTGTTCAGTGCTTGCCGGACTTGTGTGACCTCCCACGGGCAGAGTCTGTATTCTCACGGGTGTCCCGAGCGCATGGGGCGCCGTCAGCCGTGCCTTCACGCGACAGTGGTGCTGCTGTGGGGTCTGCCAGTGGGAGGAGAGCTGCGCGCGGAGGCTGAGGGGTGCCACGGCCTCTGAGTCACGGGGACATGGACCCGGTGTCTCCAGGCTGTGCTGGGGGTGCTTCCGGCACACGGCTTCTCCTCAGCCTCCTGTTCTGTCTTGAAAATCAACGTGAAGCCTCCTTCTCAAGTACAACCTGTTTGTTACCCGAAATTCCTCCGGGTGCTGCTTTGATGGGTGTTGGCTTTGTGGAAGTTCATCCCAGTGCACTTCCACTGCAGGCGCTTCTCGTTATGTCCATTTTGACTCGTTAGAAAGCAAACAGGAAAGACTTCCCCCAAGTCTGCAAGTGTATCTCAGCTCCAGGAAAAGCCACTGCTCTGCTCCTCTCCCCTTTCAGGCTGGCTTACGGGCACCTTGGTTGCAGGAACATGTGTTGTAGGTTATGATGGACCACGAGGGGAGTTTAAACAGAGAGACATAGTGTGTTTGCTGTTTTCGTAGGGTCAGGTGGGTTAATGCCAGAGCAAGGGCAGCCAGGAGAGCCCGTCAGGAACTCCGGGTGGGTCAGCATGAGCAGAAGGTGTTGAGCCCAGGGCCTGGGCAGTGGCTGAGGGCTGGACAGAGCAGGCAGACCCCAGGGAGCCGCCGTGGAGAGGATGTGGGGGCACGGGAGGGGCGTCGGGGCAGAGCCTCTGCCTTGTCAGATCCCCCCCCGGGAGTACGGTCAGGGTGGTGGCTGCGACATCATTATCGTGTCTCCTGTAGCTTAGTGTAAAAGCAGTGACCCTTTGACTTCCTAACATGATAAACTTGATTCCTAGTCCACACTCTGTGTGCAAAATTGTGTAAAGACTTGTAGTCGGTGTCTCAGTGCTTACATGTTTAAAGCTTGGATTGAAGCAAATGTAGTGTAAGTCTTCTAAAATTCCAGTAACTAAACTGCACTAAAATTTTTTCTAAAGATTTTGTTTTGAGGGGCGCCTGGGGGCTCAGCCCGTTAAAGCCGCTGCCTTCGGCTCAGGTCACAGTCGCAGGGTCCTGGGATCAGGTACCGCATCGGGCTCTCTGCTCGGCAGGGAGCCTGCTTCCTCCTCTGTCTCTGCCTGCCTCTCTGCCTACTTGTGATCTCTGTCTGTCCAGTAAATAAATAAAATCTTTTTAAAAAAAAGATTTTATTTTGAAGTAATCTCAACAACCCAACGTGGGGCTTGGACTCATAGTCCTTGGATCAAGGGGCTCATGGTCCACCAAATGAGCCAGCCAGGTACCCCAAAATGAATGCTTAAATTGAGCTTACCACTGGTTCATTTCTTTTCCTGTGTTTTTTCTTTATTTTCCTTAAGTAGGCTCCGTGCCCAGCATGGAGCCCAATGTGGGCCTTGAACTCATGACCCTGAGGTCAAGACCTGAGCTGAGATCCTCAAGAGTCAGCCACTTAAGTGACTGAGCCACCTGGACACACCAGCCGCTGGTTCATTTCTTAAAACTTGTTTAGATTTTTAAATGATTAAAGCTGAAAACACCCGTGAAGATTCTTAATGGCTTCTTTTAATTCAGCCCATTCAGAGAGGCCACCAGGACGGGAGTGTGGGAACACTGCTGTGGTGGGTTCCTGTAAACACCAGAAATGGGTTTTATCTGCCTAGGTTTCATCGACATCTTTTCAGAGTCCAAGGAGGGGCTGGGTGTGCACGCGTCCCTGATTCTGCGCTTCCTGCACCGCAACCGGCTCTCGGGCATGGCAGTGCCCTGCCCCATGCTGGACCACTGTGCCAACGTGTGTGCCATGAGGGCCTCTGTTCTCAAGGAGTCCTTGGACCAGCTGCTCCAGAGGGAGAAGGGTATGTGGATGCGTGTGCTGGGGGCTCCTGAACACGGCCTGTGGGTTGTAGGAGCCAGCACCCTCTCCGCCTTTGGCTCTGGAAACTAACCTGCCTGCCTGTTCTCCCTCCCTCCCTCCCTCTCTCCGTCCCTCCTCCCGCCCGCCCGCCCTCCCTTCCTTCCCTTCCTCCTTCCCTCCTTCCTTCCTTCCCACAACTGGCTTCTCTTCATTCAGGTCTCTGCTCAGATGTGACTTTGGGAGGCCTTTCCTTATTACCCTGTCTAATTAACGCCCCCATTCCCCACCATTCCCCCCTTCCGGTCACCATCGCCTTTGTAGGTTTAATGGTCTAAATGGCACTACTTGAAGTTGTAAAATTATTATTTCTCTGTGTGTCTACCTTGTTTGTGTCATTATCCTTAGCACTTGGAGCTGGGCCACATAGTAGGTACTCTGTGAGTCACTGAGTCACTGAGGAAAGCCACCACACACAGTGTGGACTCACTCAGAAGTTGGGAGCGTGAACAGACTGGTCCGTGGAACGTAGTAGAGTCCGGAAACAGACCCACGCGTGTGTGGAAGTAGAGTCCCAGATAGAGTCGCGTTACAAATGGTGCAAAGGTGAATTAGTCAACAAGTGGGGTCAGGGCAACTGGCCAGCCATTTGGAGAGAAAAATAAAACCAGACTCTTATTAAGCCATTCCATTCATGGAAACACATTTCAGGTGGATTGAAAAGTCCAACTGTAAAGAGACCTGAAGTGTGGGAAGAGAGTAGCCGGACTCTGCCCAGCTCCTGGCACAGGGACCTCGCCAAGCAGGATGTGAGACTCAGAAACCATCGGAGATGAAGAAGTTAGATTTTATGAAAGTTCTGTAGAACAGACACTCAAAGCAGAGTCAAAAGTCTAATGGTACTCTAGGGAACAAAAATGCGTTTCCTAACGTGTGATGACAGATGGCATTTTTTACTAACTCTGAGCTTGGGCACTTAATAACTCTCCGTGCCTTGCCTTCCTCATCTCTGGACTGAATCAGTACATAGAAGACGTCTAGAGAAGGTCCTGGCTCACGGTATGCAGCACTGTCGCGTGTGTGTGTGCGCCCTGTAACGCACAAACCGGTGAGAAGGCTTGCGACCTGGCAGAACGTAGACGAGGGTAGGACCAGGCCGCTCTCCAAAACGTGAGTGGCTTACTAAGTCTCCCCCATATGGAAAGAAGGGCCCGTTCAAACTGTGAGACACCATTTTCTTCTCTTACTGTGGCTTGCAAATCCATCAGTGCTTTAACTATTTCACCATAGTGAGCTCACAGAGCAACCCTTGGCCAATTCTGCCTTATAAAGGTTCTTTGGAAGGAAATTTTAAGGAATATTTATTTTTCCAGGGCCAGAGTATCAGGGGTATTTATGTTAGATATTTTAAATGACCTTTTTTTCCCCCTTTGTGAAAGAGATGTCTCGTGATAGCATCTGGTTTCCCTGCAGAGAGTCCTGGAGATCTAACCGGAAGCCCGGAGATGGATAAACACAAGTCAGTAGCAAAGTGTTACGCTTACATAGAAACCTCGTCGAACCCTGCCGACATCGACAAGATGACAAATGGAGAAACGTCGTCGTACTGGCAGTCGGATGGCAGTGCCCGCTCGCACTGGATTCGGTGGGTGCTAGTGCGGGAGTCATTCAGAGTGCGAGACGGCTCCTGCTTGCTCTCTCTTACCCCATCAGCATGCTCACAGATCACTTTCTGAATTTTAGAATATTTTCTACTTAACTGCCTGGTTGTTTTTGTATTGTAAATGACTGTCTGTGGAGGTGCTTTAAGAATCAAGCAAAAGGGGGGCGCCTGGGTGGCTCAGTGGGTTGAGCCTCTGCCTTCGGCTCAGGTCATGATCTCAGGGTCCTGGGATTGAGCCCCGCGTTGGCCTCTCTGCTCGGCAGGGAGCCTGCTTCCCCCCTCTTTGCCGGCCTCTCTGCCTGCTTGTGATCTGTCAGATAAATACATAAAAGTCTTTAAAGAAAATTTGCTTCTTGGAGGTACAGCGATTTCTTTAGGGTGTTCTTAGTGTACTTTCCTGCCTCTACTGATAGCTTAAAAGGAAATGTAAGATTAACCTTGCACTGGAAGAGATTTGAGAGAGGACGGTCGGAAGGACTGTTCCAGTTGGCTGTTTTCAGGAGAGGCAGCCTTTGACAACCTCAGATACAGAGACCGTGGAGATAGGACTCGTGGGTGCCGGCAGTTTCAGTCTGCATAAACACTTGTCCTTTCTGCTCCCTGTGTTTTCCAGCTTAAAAATGAAGCCAGACGTTGTGCTTCGACACTTGTCCATCGCGGTGGCTGCCACTGATCAGAGCTACATGCCGCAGCAGGTGACAGTCGCCGTGGGGAGGAGCGCCAGCGATCTGCAGGACGTCCGTGACGTGCACATTCCCAGCAACGTCACCGGCTACGTGACACTGCTGGAGAACGCCAGCATCAGTCAGCTCTGTGAGTCCACCATGGGGCAGCCTGCCCTCGGGTCGGGGGCTGGGGGGCGAGGAAGGGGCCCATGTCAGCGGGAAGGCCTCTGCAGTGGGGAGACTGTCAGGTTTCGTTTGGAGCTTGGATTTGCTTCTCGTCGTGCACATGCGGTAGCCGTTATGCCACCGGCGTGCTGTTGCAGAAAGTTACGGAAACCCTTCTAAATTAAAAATACTCGGGTCTTGTTTCCTTACTGGAAAATTAGAAAAATACAGATAAACAGAAACTATCAGACTCCCACTATCCAGGGATTGTCACTGTGAATGCTAGTGTGATCCTTCCAAATATTGACGTGTGTGTGTGTGTGTGTGTGTGTGTGGACACATACCTTCACATACAGGGCTGTGCCTACGTATTCACAAAATGTAATGTATTTGTGTACGTGTTTACAAAAGGGTGATGTTCTTTCCATGCCGTTTTGTAAATTTTTTAGCACGTTGTCAGACCGTGTGTTCTTGCGCACCTTTATTTAGCGATGTAAGAACTTGCCTTAACTTTAACCAGCCCTTTATTCCTGGACATTTAGCTTGTTTCCATTTTTGTACTATTATAACCTTACTTCACACCTGGCAATTTGGAAATAATCACAATTCTGTGATTTCTTTCCAGGCTTTTTTCATTCAGGGAGCCGGGATGCTTCATGTTTTGTCTCATTTCTCCTAATGCTTTCCTGGGCCAAAGGAAGTGTTCTTACTTTGCTCAGAGGAACTGAGGCCTAGGGAGGTAGAGTCTTTGTGTCTCGTCCCCAGGCCAAACAAACAGTGGTTCAGCTCCTGGAGTAGATGCTCTCTGTCTCACACTGTGACGCTCCTTTCTCTCAGTTGCGTCCTTTTTAGCTTGTCACCTTCTCCTCTCCAACCCAAATAAGACATTGTGACAGCTCTTACAAGTGAGTCATGCCTGTGTTGTCATCTCTTTGGACTTGATTATTAAAAGTAAATTCTCACAACTGTTGTGAGACAGTGACTCTTTAAATCGAAATTCCAGAGCCCTAGCACAAATTCTAGAAACTTTCTTACCATGTATTGAATCAGGATTTAAAAAATGATCTTTGTGTTAATTCTCAGGATGCATAAATTCCTATGAAACTTTGTGGTGGACAGGGTTAAGTCACCCCTAAATTTCCCTTTGTTCTGTCGATGCTTTTCGACAAGTTTATTGTATGCTAGCTGCATGGTACACATTCTTTATTTCCGGCATCAGAGTATATCTCAAGATTTTCTTTTCAAAATGTGAATTACTGTTTTGCTTTTAGTTGGGAGCCTAGCACTTGCGGAACTGAAGACGTTAATCCGATACTGAATTTGTTGTTTGCGCTTGACAGATGTCCAGATTAACATAAAGCGTTGTCTTAGCGATGGATGTGACACTAGAATTCATGGTCTGAGGGCTGTTGGCTTTCAGAGAGTTAAGAAGTCTGGGGTCTCGGTGTCAGATGCTTCTGCGATCTGGTACTGGTCTCTGCTGACCTCTCTGGTGACGGCGTCCATGGAGACAAACCCTGCCCTTGTCCGGACCGTGCTCCACAACACGCAGTAAGTCACCCTCTGTGCTTTCCCACCCGTCCAGGTGCCCGCGCTGTCCCTCCCCTGCAGAGCCCCGGGTGCCCCCGTGTTTCCTGTCGGTGCTTTTGCCTCTAGCCTGGGGAGGGGTCACGCGTGTTGTTCTGTTCCTCCCACATGGGGAAGCAGTTGCTCACGTTCAGGGAGCACCTTGGGGCAGGTACAGCACCTTCGGACGCCGGGCATTACTTACCTCCTCCTGTCGTGAAGCAGACACGGAAGACGCAGCCCCGAGCCGCAGGCGGGGCTGTGACACCCCTCACGGCACACTGCTGGGCTGGGCAGGGATGTGCCAGTGTGAACCAGGCCTTGGAACTCCGGGAACTCAAGGAAATCTTCTCCAAGATACTCAGCAAATTTATTTATAAATGTAGATCACCTTCAAAAATAAAAAAGCTAAAGTAAATTAAAATAAAATTTAAAAATAACATTAAAAAATTAAAATTTAATTAAAATTTAAATTTAAAAAATTAAAAAATAAGCCTTACAGGGCAGAAAGACCCTGTTGGAACAGACAAGGCAGGAAATAGCGACATACAGCTTTTGAAGCAAGGAAGGACCAGTATCGAATTGAAGCTCAGTCCCTGAGAGAGCGATTACGTGTAGCGGTTCTCTGGATGTCTTCGAGAATGAAGCTTTTCAGCCAGTGACTCTGTGGGCAGTGCCACGTGGGAGGTCATATTTGTCCATACTCTGTCTTGCTTCCTGCTTAAAATTTTTTTTCAAAAATCAACGAGAAACTTAGAGAAATACCGCAAGTACGACGCAAACGACTCTTATTTCTTTCCGAGCCCTTTGACGGTATTCTGCACACCTGGTGCCCCGTTGTCCCCGAGACACCAGTGCGTGTGTCCTGTCAGCGAGCAGGTGTGCTGCAGCCAGCAGGGTCAGGAAGCTCTCAGTGACGCACAGTGCTGCCTTCTCCTTGGGTCCTGTTCGGGCCCCGTAAGCTGTCCTTGTACCGTCCCGTGTAGCCAAAGGACCCGGCCACACGTGGCGTTTTTCCCGTCTCCTCAGTCCCCTTCAGTGTGGGCCGGTTCCTCCGTCTTTCTTGAGCGTTAGGACTTTCACAGTTTGACTTTTGAGAATTACAGGGTTAGTTATCTCCAGGAATATCGTTCAGTTCTGGATCGCCTGATGTGGCCTGAGTATTCGGTTTGGTTTCGTGTCTGGCGGGAGCATCACAGAAGTGGTGGTCTGCTCTCCCGCACCCGTCGGGGGTGCAGAACGTCAGCGCGGCCTCTCACTAGTGCTGCTCGCGTTAGCTTTGATCCCTTGAAGCAAGGGGCGTCTGCCAGAGTTTGCACCATAGCGGGGTTTTTTGTCATGGTCACTAGTAAGCATCTCATGAGGGGGTGCTTCGAGACCGTAAGTGTCCCCTCCGTCCTCAGACTTTGTATCGGTGGGGACTCATGACGCCGCGTTAGCCGTGGGCTTGCCACGTCACAGGTGGATGTGCAGCTGGCTCGGATTTGGCCCATGGGAACCCCTTTGGTCTGGCTCCCGTGGCCTTTTGACGTGTCCTCGGCAACTTGGTGCCCTTCCTTGCTTTGCCCGAGAAGCACGCTATACTGCGGGCCCGCCTCGAGCGCTCCCTGTGGCAGTCCTGGATTCCCCGCTGTCCCGGGGGGCCGTCCCGGGGGGCGGAGAGCCGGAGTTGGAAACAAAACACTCGGGCCCCCTGAGCGGACCCCACAGGGAAGGGCACGTTTGTACAGAAGTAGTGTGCGCACGTGTGTGCGCCTGACACACATTCACACCCATGGTCATTTCTGCATCTGCGGCGCTGAGACCTCCAGGCTTTGCCCCGACCCTCCCACCTCCTCCTGCACGGCAGCGTTGGACGGTGCAGGCCCACAGCGGCGGTGCGCGTCCTCGGTTTCCCCTCTCTGCATTTGAGCCTCCCTTCTCGGGTAACCGCCGCCCATCCTCCCTACTGACCCGTGTAACCCGCCTCCCTCTCCCCTGCCCTTGCCTGGACTCCCTCCTCCCCGACTCCTGCAGTCAGTGTGGCCGTCCTTGGGCACGTGCCCCGCTTGTTCCCTTGGGTCCCCTCGCTCAGCGCCAGGTGCCCTCCTCAGTGCTCACCTTCCCTGCCCGGCCGTCCCTTTGTGCACGTACCTTTCTCACGCCGCTCGGCGCCCCATTATGGGCCCCCGTGGTGCCCTCCCCTCAAACACACACGAGTGCCTGCCTTGTACAGCCCTCCTTTATGGACTGAATTCTCTGGAAGGGGAGGAAGAAGAGCTTTCGACCTTAATTTTGTAAAGAAAGGCCAAGTTTGTTGAGGAGTGGATATATTTAAAGTTTATATTTCTGAACAGTTGTAATTATTAATCTGCAGGTATGTTTTCACTCCTAATGTTTAAATACCAGGGATCTAAAACTACTGTGCATTTTTTTGAAGAAAACCAATGAGGAAAAATAAAAAGAATATGATGAAACAAAAGTGTGTTCTCAGTGGAAATCTGGTAAATCGCTGTACGCCCCCGGGCGTTGGGCCTCCCGGAGCAGCCGCCTCTCGGTGCGGCCGCGCGGGTCCTGGCGGAGCGGGCAGGAGCGTGAGAGCTGGCGCAGTGCCGGCCTCGCCGCTGCCTCTGGGCTGGAGCGCGGGCGGCGCCGTTGAGGGGTTCCCGGGGCTGGTGCCGGGAGCGGCCGGCCGTAGCGTCCTGACTTTCTTCTCGCGTGCCGTCGTGGTGTCGTGGTGTGCTCGCTCAGGAGAACTCGGGGCTCCGGAGAGATCAGCGTGAGAGGAAGTGAGAGAAGAGAAGCCTGAAGCAGACGTTAGGGTCGCAGGGCCAGGAAACGCAGGGAGGAACAGAAGCCCGACAGGTGCTCGTGTTCAGGAGGGAAGAGAGTCGGCTGCCTGTCTTGAGGTGCTGTTGACCTTAAGAGGGGACATATGACATGAGCTTCTTGCTGGGCCAGAGACTGCTGTGCCTCCAGGGTCACGTTTTCCAGGAACTCCGGGGTTTCTTTCTGTCAGGGATGCAGGTCTTCTGCCCACCCTGCATGAAGTGAAGACGAGATCCCGAAGGCCGGACTAAGTCTCTCTGGAGGGAAATGGACTTTTTTTTTTTAAAGATTTTTATTTATTTATATGACAGAGATCACAAGTGGGCACAGAAGCAGGCAGAGAGAGAGGAGGAAGCAGGCTCCCAGCGGAGCAGGGAGCCCGATGCGGGGCTCGATCCCAGGACCCTGAGATCTCGACCTGAGCCGAAGGCAGAGGCTTTAACCCACTGAGCCACCCAGGCGCCCCGGGAAATGGACTCTTAAAGAATAAATAAGAAAGGAGGAAACTCCACGGACTGACTTGGCTCTGTGACTCCTGGGGGAGAGGCTGGTCTGACATCGTGTCGCAGGCTCTCTGCGGGGACACTCTGTCCATGAGGGACTGATGCCAGCAGGCTTCTAACGGTTTGGTGTTCATTGAGCAGTATTAAGTCAGGCTTTTGCCGGAGTCAGCTCTGAATTTCCGTCTCACACTTGCAGGAAGGCACTGCAGCACATGCCTCCGCTGTCCCTCTCACCAGGATCTACGGATTTCTCGACTTTCCTGTCTCCCAACGTTCTAGAAGAAGTGGACAGCTTCCTCATAAGGATAACTAGGTAAAGTCAAGGTTGATGAGATGGGGCTTGTAGGGGGTGGAGGGTCTATATGCTTGTTAAGCCTTTAAAAACATTTTTTAAAACCTTCTACAGATCAGCACTAAACATGGCTTGTGTTTAGTGACTGAAGAGAAGGTGAAACCATGGTTCAGCCCTCTGAGCTCCATTGTGCAGCCACACCACCTGACCTCAGGGGGCGGGTTGGGGGGCTCTTTGACGCAGCCACAACGGGTGTCTCAGAGACCCCAGTACAGAAGCTGTCGGCTTCCTGGGAGCCCTGGCCCGTGGCCTCGCCGGGCGCCCTCGTGCCTCTCCGCCCAGGGACAAGCTGTGGTCTCTCGGCCTGGGCGAGGCTCCTTAGTCTGGCTTGCCAGACGTGCTGCTTGCTGTGGGGACGGCTCTGTTCTGTGTCCGCCATGCCCTGTGTCGGGGCACAGGCCGGGTCCCGAGACCCCGGGACAGTGTCAGGAGTTTCAGTGCGATGTGTTCAACAAGCGGGACAAGCGTGGAATCCGTCTGGCGCAGGTTGCTCGTGCCAGGGGGAGTGAGCCCTCGAGCCCCTGGCCCCTGACATTGTTAGCAGTAGGGCCTTACCGTAGCGGCTCCCTCGCTTGTGGCGTCTGTGTTTGCTTTATGAAACTGGACTGGTTCAAAGTGATGCTGTTAGCGTTATTTACTAGTTACGGGTTAGTAAGGGCACAGAGGGGAGGGTTTAATGTCCTCGTCCGCTGGGTTGATTTCGTTTTCCTGTAGGTTATCTTGAGGATTTTGAGCAAGTATTTCTGATCCAGGTAGAGAAAGCATCGGATAGGTGGATCTCACTGATGGCGGTCAGTTACGTGGGCGTGGGGCCGCCTGGATTTCCTCACGTCTTTAAGAAGTGGGACGTTCTTCCTCTTTGTTTCCAGCTGCTGCTCAACTCCCGAGGTGGAGCTAACCCTTCTGGCCTTCGCACTGGCAAGAGGAAGTGTTGCCAAAGTGCTGAGCTCTTTGTGCACCATCACCGAGCATCTGGACACGCAGTACGATGCCTCGTCCCTCATCGCCTCCATGGCGTCCGTCAGGCAGAGCCTGCTGCTTAAATACGGTAAGTGAGCGGGGCGCGACAGACGGGCCCTGACACCGTCGCTAACCTGGCATCTCCTTGCCTCCTCGGGCGGTTCGCACTGACCCCGTGACTCTGGGCTGAACGTATGCTCTCCTCCGGGGGCCAGCCGGGAGAAGGGGCTGTGGGCTCCTTGACGGCAGCATCAGAAGAGTGCCTGAGTGTCCCCTAGGCTGTGCTTTCAGGATTTGCTGGCCAGACCACCGGGCTCTATGGTCAGTTGGTCACCAGCCATCCTCGATGAGGTGTAGGTGCGTCTCTGCATAGACCAAGAGGTTGGGAAGTTGGAGTACCTCCCTTCTGGAGGAGGGAGGGACCTGACCCAGACACGGCACTAAGCATCCTCGTCCGAGACTGCTCCCTGTGCCGGCTGCGTGCCCGGCCCCCATCCCCCTTAGCGCTTCCCGCTGACTCAGGATGGGCCCCCCCGACCCTCGTCCGCTGGTCTGTGAGGATCAACTCGCATGCCATCCCGGCCTCTGGCGCCAACTGTCCAGAGTACAGCATTGGGTCACGTCTCCTTCGGTTATAGGGGCAGACTGTGCTGTTTGTGCCACAATATTGGTACCTTTGCCTAATACAACTTAATGATTCATGTTATGCTTAGTATTTAAGTCAGATCATTGATGTCTTGTCAATCCAGTTTGCCCCTGAATTTGAAAAGGTCACTTTTTGGTGGGGTGGGGAGCCCATAACAGGCACAGCTAGATGGGAGCGTGCGATCCGTCGTGTTTGGAAAGTATCCTCCAGGAAAGTTGTCGGTTCCGACGAGCAGCTGTTTGGGCAGGAGTCGGGGGGAGGCAGGGACGCAGGCGGGAGTGTTCGTGCAGGCAGTGTTGTGGATCGGGTTATACGTTGATGGGTGTTCATTATAGTATTAGTAACAGGAAGGAAGAAGGAAAAGTTTTCAAGTCATTGTAGCAGATGGTACTTTCTAAAGAGCTTGAAACTTTCAAAATTTGTCTGTAGGTATATTAAAAAAGCAAGACCTGAGACCCTAAGATACTATGTTTGAGACCCTAAGATAAATGTTTGAATGCATTTGTAAAAAAAAAAAGTAAAAAAACGCGCGGTTGTCGTAAAATTAGCCGCTGGCTCCAGAGCACTGTGTCAGGGCTCCCTCTCCCAGACATGTTGACTGTGTGCGTCAGTCTCTGTGGTACACTGCGTTTTGTTTCTGAGGCGTGGTTATTCCGGAGCCCTCCTCTTGGACCCACGTAGGGACGTCAAACTGCCTGGTCCCGTGAGGACAGCAGAGATGCTTCTCTGTCGCAGCGTGGAGCCGTGCATTCCGGCAGGCGCGGTCCGGTCCGCCGCACTGCGCTCCAGTCCCACGACGTGCCCGCTGGTTCGCGTCTTGCGCTGCGCCGGCTTAAGGCGCTCGTTCTCTCTTCACTTTGACCAGGTAAACCTCTTCAGCTGACCCTTCAGGCCTGCGACGTCAAAGGGAAGGAAGAGAAGTCAGGGCCGGAAAACCTCCTCGTGGAGCCGTGGACCAGAGACGGTGAGGGGTCGGTCCGTGCGCGTGTGGGGCGCGGGGAGGGCGTGGCGGGCCGCGTGCGGGGCCTTGGGCTGCACAGCAGGTCGGCCTGCTCGGCCGGTGGCTCTTGAGCCATCCGCCTGCTCTCCTTATCGTAGCCTTGTCCTCCGCTGGGCGCTGGTCACTCGTAAGGACTTCTGCGTGCTGGAGAGCTCTCGGTTTTGGAAAGCAAGGACTCTTCCTTTTGGAAGACAAAAAGTTACTGCTTTTAAATTCAGATAATCTTTCCGTGTGGTACTCTAAAGCATTAAGAAATGCAGCAGATCCGAGGCGGGAGACTGCTGGAAAGGAGGGTAGTTCTCAGTGGGACGCATCTGGATGGGGCCTGTCTGGAGGAACCTCCCTGCTTGCGGGCCGTCGGCACGGTCGCCGCCGAGGTGCTGTCCCGTGCGGTGGTGGGCCCTCTCCCTCGCTGGGGGTCTGTCTCTTCCTCCTCTGTCTCGCTGGCCGGCCAGGTCGGCTCCTGCACGCGCCGCCTTGCGCTCGCTGCGCTGCTTAGGACGTTGCCGATGCAGCCCAGGAAGGGGAGTCTTCTGGCCAGGGCTTGCCTGGCCTTGGGTTTACTTTCTCCTTGGCCTCCCTCACAGCAGTGCAGGCCGCATGTGTTCTCGGCGGTCACCTCTTCTCTGTCATGTCCCCTGCGTTCGTGCTTCTCCCCGAGGCACCTCTTCTCCCTGCGGACTTCGCCTGCCGTAGACCCTCACGAAGGTCACTCCTGCTGCAGTCCTCCCCATGCAGCGCAGCCTCCGTGGGGACGTTTCCTTCCCCGCGTCCCTCTCCCGTCCCGCCGAGGACCGCTGAGGGCCACGCAGGCCACGCAGGCCCCGCCACAGCGCGTGGGGAGCTCCCTTCCTGGGGCGGCTTCACGTTCCCCAAGTGCCGGGAGGCGCCCGTTCCGGAGAGGCGTGTCTGGCCGCCGAGGGAGGCCACACTTGGCCCTCGGGGGCGCCGGCGGGCCTGTCCGCTGCCCGCAAGGGATGCCGGTGCCGCCCGGAGACCGACGGCGCGCACTGGGCCAGTTCTTCAGGTCCGCGACTGGTTATTTTCTTCACTGTGGTTCTAAGAGAATAAACTAGGGGGAATGGTACCCGGACAGACGGAGCTGGAGGGCATCCCAGCAGCCGCTGCATCTTTTTTACCAGGTTCGGGAAGAGCCAGTTCTGTGCGTTTACCTTTCCGGCTTTGTGTGTGTGTATTTGGCCCCGAGAGAGCCCTGCGGTGCGTGTTCGGCGGCGGGGCCGCTTATAGCAAGGCCGCTTCTCGTGAGGCGGTTACAGCTTCAGCTGCCGGGAGCGCGGGCCGGTGGCCGCCGCCATCTCCCAGCGTGGTCCCCGCCGAGCGGCCGCGTCCTGCCGCAGCTGCTCTGCCGTGAGCCCGTGGTCTTGGTGTCGGCGACGTGTTCGCGTGTTGCCGTGTGGAGATTCCACTTCAGGCGGTGCTGCTGACGGGGTTCGGTGCCGTGGGCGCAGCGGCGCGACGCGCTCTTCCGGTCTCAAGCGGCCGGGACGGTCGCGGGCGTCATGGCTTCAGGACGAGCGGCGTGGGCACGTGTGTGAGTTCTGTCGCCTGCCGGGGCTCGGAAGAGAAAGGCTGCCCTGGGTCCAGCAGACCTTTTCGTGAGTTACTGCAGGGTAATTAACGACGACAGAAGAGGTAAACGTGACTTTCATAGACGTGAACGACGAAGTTACACTTCTTGTGTATGTCGTCGATTCGCGGGGCCCGGTAAGCTGTTACAAACAGGTCAAAGGAGAAGTCACGAGATGCATGCAGACCAACAAGAATGCCAGCAGGAATCCACCGGGAGACACAAAACTGACCGACTCTCGAGTGTGGTTTACGGAGCCGTGAGATCGCTCACGGACAGTGAGAGCTGGAGTCGCCCGCGGAGTGTGCCCGGCGGAACGGCCGTATCAGAGTCTTGCACAGGCTTTCCTGACAGTGTTCCAGAAGCCCCATCATCCCTCCGTCGTTCTCCAGGCCCGCGTGCTCTGTCAGCAGTCTGGCACAGGCACGGTTTTAGGAATGGCACAGAGAGATAATTGGTTGTCCTGTCTTTCGTCTGTTCGAATTTAAGTCACCGTCCGTAAACTTTGTTCCTTGGTTGTTGCCTCAGAGCACGGCTGCTGGTGTGGTCGAGGAGACGGTGCGCTGAGGAGGCCGTCCCTAGCCACGGTCTATTACCTGGGCCTTGGCAGTGAGCTCGCACCTGTGCAAAGGGGAAATCTCTTTCGGCTTTTTATGAAAATACCAGATAGACTAGCTCGCCGCCACCACACGCAAAGGGTCTGGTGTGCTTGGTTGGTCTCTCTTGGTTATGACAGATGAGTCGGCCGCCCTCACTCCGGTGTCTCCCTTTTCCAGGGTTTCTTACCGAGACTGGGAAGACCAGAGCCAGTACCATTTTTTCTACAGGAACTGAATCTGCGTTCCAAGTTACACAGATCAGAATTATGGTAATTCTCCTACTACCTTCTTTAAGCAACGTTACTGCTAGTTCTAAAGACAGGGTTCCATTCCAGAGTCTGTGTCACTGGTTTTCATTGCACGTGTGGGGAGCGTTTTGTGCCAGGCCTGTAGCACAGGGCCGGGACACAGAGATGCGGAGGCCGTTGTCTGGGGGTGTGTGAATAGAAGGGGCTGCTTCTTAGGAAGCAGCTCTTTTGTTTTCCCGGGACTTAATGAAGCATTCAAAGTATCATTTTGCTGGTTTGAATTGGCTTCAAGCTCTGTGAATTTAACTGTATTACTTGGAAACCCAGCAGCCACAGGATGTTCGTTCCTTCCGTGTACTTGAGCTGGATCTCTGTTTCTAGGTTCGACGTGGGGGCATTGGTGCCCAGTGTGGGTTGGTGTTTGCCTATAACTCATCTTCTGATAAATTCCACGCAGAGGAACACTTCAAGAGGTTTGAAAAATATGACAAATGGAAGCTTCAGGAATTCAGGCAGTTTGTAAAAAGCAGGTAAGGAACAGAATAAAAATCTGTGTAGTTAATAAGGCTACATGCATTTTCTTAGGGCACAGTCTGCTCATGTCTCTATAGACAGGTGCCCCTAGCCCATCCCCAGTGGCCATGAGCACACACTGATTCCTGGCAGCACCCATGAAGACATATTTTAAGATATGCCCCAAGCCCTCTGCCTTCAGCTCAGGTCATGATCCCAGAGTCCTGGGATCGAGCCCCACATCGGGCTCTCTGCTCAACGGGGAGCCTGCTTCCCTTCCTCTCTCTCTGCCGGCCTCTCTGTCTACTTGTGATCTCTGCCTGTCAAATAAATAAATAAAATCTTAAAAAAAAAAAAAGATATGCCGCAAGCTCCCTCCACCTAAGCTTGCTTTCACCGGGGTATTTTAAGCACCCACTCTGCACGGGGCCTGATGCTCACCACATCCCTGCAGAAGAGATGCAGGGAACGAGTGGGTACAGTCGCTGCTCTGTGGAGCTCCCTGTCTGTTCAGACCAGCAACGTCACAGTGTGGTCAGCACTGGGCAGGAGGGGGGCTCTGGGAGGAAAGACCCTGGAGGGAGTGTTGTTTGTGTTAAGAGCTAAGGAGGGTGTACAGTTAAAGGGGAGATCCTGAGCAGAGAGCACAGCAGACCTGAGCCCTTGTAGGTGAGCTGTGGCAGGCTTGGGGGCTCGCCAGTGCCTGAAGTCAGCGTGAGGGGGGGGAGTGCGGGGACATGGAACTAGAGGTCTGGGAAGTGGCCTGCTCACTGGAGGTCTTTGTGTCTCTGGCTCAGCGCGAGGCTGTACCTTTTAAGCCAGGTTGGGTGGCCAGCGTAGTGTTGAGGAGCTTAGGGGAGGAGAACAAGGTGGCCAGATGTGTGTTTTGCAAGTGCTGGTCTGGATCATGCTCTGTGCAGTGTGGCTGGGGAGAGCCGGCATGGAGGCGGGATGGAAAGGGAGGAGGTGGCCGGAGGCCTAGGTCCCCTCAGCTAGAGCAGCACTGGCAGTGGTGGACAGCTGGTGACCGACGGAGAGGCCACCGGACGGTCACGGAGAGTAGAACAGAGAAGGAGGGGTGGTGAGGCTTTGGGGAGGCCTGGGGTTTGGGCTGGGGCAGGTGGGGACACTGGGAGGGCCCTTCTCTGATAGAAACTAGCTTGGGAAAGAGTCTGTGGGAAGCTGCTGAGCTCAGTGTCGGTCCTGCTGGATTTGGTGATGCCTGGCAGCTCCTTGGGTGCGTGCATTGGAGCCGGAGGAGGTACTGAAGCTGGTAGGAGAGATGGCTGAAGGATAGTTGAAGTGAGTCAGATTGTTCTGGAAGAGGATGTGATCTGGAAAGAGAAGAGAGACGTTGTAGATCAGCATGCGGAGAGGCACCAGCGCTTAAGGGCCACAGAGTACAAAGGAGGCTGAGAAACAGCCAGCGAGACGGCAGGAAGGCCCCTGTGTGTCACCCTGAAGCCGCGGGGGTGACGTTAAAGGAAGTAGGGAGTGGGCAAGGGGATTGGGTGTTACCCAGGCTGTTCGGATCGAGTCTGCAAGTGGGCCTGTCAGATTCAGCCCCAGAGCTCACCGTGAGCCTTGGGCAGCGTGGTCTCCCACGTTCACAGTGCCGGGTTAAAACTCACCGAGCAGAGCCCTGGATTGTGCTAATGTCTCCGGGGATGGGAGCTGGAGTTCACAGTGGCCTTCGTCCGGCAGCCGGTACCATGCTGCTGAGCTTGGCTGTGCACGCGCGTCCCGGGTTCTGCGTCAGTAGTTCTGGGTGGAGACGTTGACCTAGAGTTGGGAGCTCTCAGGTGAATGATGTTCCCTACACGCGGACCACACTTCAAGTAGCGCAGGTCTGCAGTAGTTCCCTCTGCTGGGCGTCCTCTGGTGGCCTTCGGTCTCCAGGACGCTCCTCCCAGTGGAGAGCCCACTGCGCTTCAGCTGAAGTTCACAGCAGTTCAGCCGAAGTGTATGTCTGTGGTTCCGGCCCTCCACATGAAGTGGAGCAAATCTTCATTCCTAGTCTCCCTCCCCACTGTATATATATGCCTTCTTAAAAGACCCTTTTTTCGGGACGCCTGGGTGGCTCAGTGGGTTGAGCGGCTGCCTTCGGCTCAGGTCATGGTCCCAGCGTCCTGGGATCGAGTCCCGCATCGGGCTCCTTGCTCGGCAGGGAGCCTGCTTCCTCCTCTCTCTCTGCCTCTGCCTGCCTCTCTGTCTGCCTGTGCTCGCACGCTCTCTCTCTCTGACAAATAAATAAATAAAATCTTTAAAAAAAAATCCTTTTTTCTCTAAAATAGATTTTATTTATTTATTTGAGAGAGAGAGAGTGAGCACAGGCAGACAGAGAGGCAGGCAGAGGGAGAAGCAGGCTTTCCGCTGAGCACAGAGCCTGATGGGGGGCTCCATCCCAGGACTACCCCAGGATTATGACCTGAGTGGAAGGCAGGTGTTCAACCCACTGAGCCCCCCCAGGCGCCCCTAAAAGATCTTTTTTTTTTGATGGTAACTAGAGATTACACTTGTTTTTAAGCAGCTCTATTTCATTCTTGGGATGTATTAAAATGAATTTTTTCTCCTAACCCTGTTAAATAAGATCTTTGCCATTTTATGTAGGATTTTCTTCTAACCTAGATGTAGATCTGTTCACTCTTCACTTGGTGGTTTTAGCTCTGGTTCCAGTCTGAGCTACTCTGAAATCCTGATTTGCTTGGCTTCCATGTTACCAGTGTCTCTCCAGTTTGGAAATCAAGAGGTTAATGTACATGTGTCTGTCTTCTCCCATTTTTTCCTGTCTTCTGTCCTTCTGGCCGGTCATTGGTCAGCCGGCACGCTCCCGAGCCTGCTGACTGGCGCTGTCCGTCCTCCTGAGCACGGACACTCCAGAACTGACGCTCAGTTCTCTTTTCTGCCCTCTGTCTGCCGTGTGACGTAGTCAACAAGGCAGCCTCTCCGTGCTCTCTGATGCACGGCCAGCTGTCTCTCCCTCTCCAGGAGTTTCTCAAAGGCTGCCACAGAGCAAATTCAGAAATCCTCACAGTGTTGATGAAACTCGTTGACATGGTTTTGGGTTAAGGCAGAATACCTTCTGTCCTCTTGGTTTTAGAGTTAATTATGTCATGAAAGACCGATGCCAAGAAAGTCTTAAGTCAAGAAGAGAACGATTTTTTCCTCTCTGTAACAGAACCTACTCTGGATCCTTAATCTTCTTCCTCTTGCCACAAGTGCCCGCACATGCTTATCCACACAGAATACTCACGTGCTGCTAGCTGTACCACAGGCCAGGTAGTGGAAAGTTCTAGAAGTGTTACTTGAAAAGACTGCCTCTTTCTCCTTGGGCTATTGAATTCCTGAAAAGGGAGTACAACTCAAGCGTCTAGTTTTTAAGAAGAAGTAGCCGGAGTTGTCCTTTAGCCTTGAGGCTGAGACGCTTTCCTGGAAGCACCTTTTAAGGAGCAGGAAAAAATGAGGAGGCTGACATTTTCCCTTTTTGGAGCTCCAGGATCTGAAAGTCCCCTGGCTCGTCCCCTTCAGTTGTTGCAAGTGCGCTGAACCTCAGGCTGGCTCTACGTGTAGTGGCCACCCATAGGGAAAGAAAACGGAACCTGTCTCTCCTTGAGGCCTTTCTAGAAGCTTATGGTGGCTATTGGTTCTCATTTCTGAGTCGCTCCTCTGAGATGCCTTGGTTTCATGTCTCATTCTTCAGATATGTTATCTGGAGAAGCCAACTTTCTCTTTAGTTCCCAGATTCTGTTTGGAGCTGATCCTCGTTCCCTCGTCAGAGCTAAGGAGGCTGAGGAACGGGGAGAAATGGCCAGCAACTACGTCCATACCCGGTCCCCGACTGCTCGCGGCAGGCCCGGCTTCCCAGTTCGTGCCATGCAGGGGGCGCCTGAGTCGTTAGGCCCCTGAGAACTTAGGAAGAGGACAGTGTTTTGTGATTCCCATGTGTTCACAGGGCTGGTTGCCCCTCTGAGGCCCTTGGAGAGGATGACCCCATCGGCTGGTTTGAGCTGGAAGAAGAGTGGGATGAAGCAGACGTGAAGTTGCAGCAGTGCAGAGTCGCCCAGGTAAGCGGCGCGGGGCTGCGGCCGCCCCGCTCCGGCTCCGGCCCTCGTGAGCGTGTGCGGGGCCGGGACCCTCCGAGCCTGGGGCCCCAGGACGGACGCCGCCATCCAGGGACACATGGGGCTGTGGCCAGCCCGGGGAAGCGCACCTCCCCGGGCCTCAGGCCAGCATGGCAGGCTTCACAGGCAAGGGGGTGCGCTGCCGAGCGCTGGAAGTCCCTGAAGCCGTCGCCCGCAGCCGGGCTGGGCCGTGGGGGACAGGGCGTCCACGGCCGGAGGGTGGGGAGCACGCCGGCCCCGACGCCTGGGAGGGCAGCCGCGGTGGTCTGGCCACGTTTCTCTTAGCCTTCGGGTGAGCCTCTGAGCGGCTTCGGGAGAGAAGCAGGACCTCCCTCAGGGTTAGAGGGAGGAGATGCTCAGGAAGTGCTTCCGCGTCTGGCTCTGGGGTCTGGACGGTGCAGAGAGTTGGCAGGGCAGGCGGCCTGCAGGGCGGCTCTGGCCTCGAGCAGACGGCGCTGGCCCTGGGCGGTGGGTCGTCTGGGTTAGTTGGGGGCTTTGAGAGGGTTCCTCAGGGCACTTGCTGACCGCTCTCACCGTGGCCTGATTTCTGTCCCACTACGACTAGGCCACGCGGCAGATGCGGTTCTCGGATTCATCATGTCTTACCCCGTGTTTGCCCTGAATGGGGCATAGTGCCGCTTCTCTCCCTGGGACGTTCCCAAACCCTGACTGAGTCACACGAGTATTTTTTTTCCTCTTTGTCGAGATGTTGGGCTTCTATTTTGGGCCCCCATGCTAGGCAGAGTGGGACCTAATAGATCATTAAAGTCATGGGGGACCTTCCCAGAAAGGCCTTTGTCTCCCTTCCGTTCGCAGTCCAGTTTCTGAGTCCTTCTCCCTAAATGTCTCCATCCTTTCTAGTATTTGATGGTGAAGTTCCTCTGCACCCGTCAGGGGTCTGCGGAGCGCTTGGGCGTGCAAGGCCTCAGCATCAGCGGGTACCTGCGGCCGGTGAGCGCGGAAGCGGAGCAGCCGGTCGTCTGCGCCCACTGCAGGAAGGACGGGGAGGACAGGGTCTGTGGGGCCACCCTGCTCCTCAGGACTCTTCAGTTCATTCAGCAGCTCGCCCATGATCTGGTACCTCGTTCCTTTGAGGCAAATTAATGGTGGCGTTCAGGGAGACGAACAGCAGCCGGTGAAAGCTGGCCGTGTCGAGCCGCGCAGGGGCACGGGTGCTGCTGGCATGGTGGCTCTGTGATGACGTGGGGAGAGCCGGGGCGGGGGGCGCTGGGCATCCGGTGTCAGCCACCGGCAGACTGTGTGGTCGTCATGGTGAGGTTTCCTGGAATAGACCCACAGGCAGACCTTGGAGACCCCCGCGTGGTGGCTGGTGGTAGTCTGGGGACACTGAGTAAGCTTGTGAGATTTCCATCCCCTTAAGTCCTGGGAGGATTATTTCTGAGCTCACCGACGGTACCCGGATGGCAGGGTTTGAAACCGTCTGTGGTCCTGACACTGACTTGTACAGTCACTAGTAAAAACGCAGTGACCGCTCGCTCTGGGGAAGACTCGCCACCATCACCGTAGAGAACAGGACTCAGCTCGGGATCCGGGATCCGTGGGGCCTCTCGCTGTCCTCCGCGGCGGTGGGGGAGGGTTGCTGAGACCCAGTTTTGCTCTGGTCTGTTTGGTCTCTGTTATTCAAGCTCTCCTGTCCCAGCAGGAAACATAAACGGGGTTGTGGAGGGCGGACACTGGGGCAGGATCAAGGAGGGCAGGGGTCCGAGCACACCCCTCGCTGGTGCCCCGGTGTGGTGTGTGTGCAGTCGGGAGTGTCGGTGTGGTGTGTGTGCGCCTGTCCACGTCTGTTCTCACCTCTGTACGCACACACGTCCTGTAGAAAGTGCCACACTGGGAACAGCTGTTCACGTGCTTCTGGGCTGGCGAGCGTCCGCGTCAGCCGTGTGGGACCCCTACGCCCGTTCCCGCTGAACACTAAATGAGCCATCACAGTATTTTTCTAAATGCATTTTCAGTGTTATTTTTTCTGGTTTTTATAATTTTTTAGGTGCAGCAGAAGGAAAGTGGCTTAAAATGTAAATCTTTTCTGGACTTCGCGGGTCTTGATTTGCAAATCTTCTGGAATTTTTACAGTAAATTAAAGCAAAAGTAGGTCCGACTTTGTTATAAGGTGATAATCATATAAACAAAACTGAAAACGCTACGTTTTATATTTCAAATAGACCATTTTTTTCTTCTAAGATGCTTTGACTTCTCCCCAGTTCGAGCACTGGTTATTGTTAAAGATAGCTCCTCACGCTTCTGTAACGTACTTTGGGCGTTGTTTATGTAGACTTTGTCAGGCCAAGCACTGTGGTCGTGCCCTCACTTTATAGGTGGAAAAGTAGGGTCGAAAACGTGTGTCCTTGACCCGCTGTGGGCAGACTTGGGCAGGGTTGTGTTTTCACCCTGCTCAGTATGAGGTTCTTTTCATTCTGCCTCTTTTCCTCTCCTTGGCCTTCTTTTTACCGGGCCTGCTGTGTAGACTAGAGTCCTTTTTAGACAGCTTAGGATGGAAAAAGCAACCTGCTGTGTAATGCTCTGACCCGCTTGCCTTTCTGTAGCCCGAGGGAAGAATGCACTTGTGCCCAAACCCTGCTTCTGCGTCTCCTCCAGAGCTGCTGCTCCGTGCTGCAGAGGGACGGGCCGGCCGCCTCCGCGGAGGCAAAGGCTTCCCAGCAGAGCCCTGCAGGGGCCGGGGCCGCCAAGGAGCTCCACACACATTTATGTGACGGTAGGGATTGGGCTTGCCTTTACTTTTTTAAGTTTTATTTTTTAAAGGTTTTATTTTTTGAGAGAGAGAGTGGGAGAGCAGAAGCAGGGGGAGGGGCAGAGGGAGAAGGAGAGGCAGACTCTCCACAGAGCAGGGAGCCAGGGCTCCATCCCAGGACCCCGGGTTCATGACCTGAGCCGAAGGCAGACACTGAACCCACTGAGCCCCAAAGGCACCCCTGGGCTTTTCTTGAATGTGACTCCATGCTGTTAGCCTGCCCAGCCTCATGCTGTAAGAACAGGGACTCTGATCATGCCAGCCCAGGACAGGGGTCACTACATGGGAAAATGAGGGTTTCCTTGGATTTTTTTTGATTCGTTATTTTGAGTTCAGGATTTAGTCTCTCATCAGTGAGTCTTCTTCCTGGTTTTTTTTCTCTCTCTCTTTTTTAAAGATTTTATTTATTTATTTGACAGAGAGAGAGCATGAGAGAGGGAACACAAGCACAGGGAGGGGGAGAGGGAGAAGCAGGCTTCCCATAGAGCAGGGAACCTGATGCGGGGCTCGATCCCAGGACCCTGGATCATGACCTGAGCCGAAGGCAAACGCTTAACAACTGAGCCACCCAGGTGCCCCTTCCTCCTGGTTTCTGACCACAGGCGTGTCACACTGATAGTGATGACTGTCACGCTCTTCGGTCCTTACTGTAGTGAAGACACTGGGATGGGAGGGAGGGGAGAGAATAAACACGTGGCCACGTGACATTACTTTACTAGGCTTTGTCCGGTTGCGGCTCCAAAGGACAGGGAAGTAATGAGATGAAAACTGGTACATACAGCCCTTAGGTTGGTTCAGTGCGTTTCCTTGCGCTGCCGTACACAGGTCCTCGCTGCGCAGTGCGGGTCGTGAGTCTGGGGGCCAGCGAGCGCGGGTACTGCCGTTGTGGGTGGGGAGGGTTACAGCTGATGCCCTTGTTCGTTTCCGGCAGTGGTGGACAGGGTGGACGGAGGCTCTGCACCCGTGGAAGCATTAAAACAGGAAGTCAGGAATACCCTTCTCAACGGGGCTGCCGTCTTCTTTCCTGATCGACAGAGCCGGCGGAGCCATCTCTTCGCCATGATGGTAATCACTCACGTCAGGACGGGCTCCAGTCCGGAATCTGGTGGGATGGCAGCTAGTGGTCTCTCTTTCCTCTGCGTGTCTCCTCAGTTTCAGTTTTCCGGGTGTGTATCTGCTGCTAACCCTAACCCAGCTGCCTGAGGGCCCAGCGCCACCCCCGCCGTTAAGGAGCCTGTTGTCTCACAGAGCGGAGTATTGTCTCCGTCCTCTTCAGGATTTTCCTGCAGCCAAGCATTCCTTTTAATGTTGTCGCTCTTTGTTGTGGGGGAATCTAAAACAAACACAAAACTAGAGGAAATATAATACCCCCTGCCCGGTCCTTATGTGCCCCCCAGTTGGGCAGTTGTAAACTAGGGCTCATCTTGTTTCATCTGTGATCTGCCTAGTCCAGTCTCTCCCTGCCCTTCCCCCTGTCTGATTTCTTTTTTTTCTTTTTAAAGATTTTATCTGGCAGAGAGAGATCACAAGCAGGCAGAGAGGCAGGCAGAGAGAGAGGAGGAAGCAGGCTCCCCGCTGAGCAGAGAGCCCGATGCGGGCCTCGATCCCAGGACCCTGAGATCGTGACCTGAGCCGAAGGCAGAGGCTTAACCCACTGAGCCGCTCAGGCGCCCCCCACCCCCATGTGATTTTAAAGGAAATCCCTGACCTGTTCACAGGTGTCTCAGATTCTCCCTGCAGTGAACCGCACCCCTCGCACTCAGACCTCCGGAGTGGCCGGTGAGAGATGCTCTCAGGGTTTATGAGCAGTATGGTACCAGGTGGAATATCACATACAAAGATCCAGATTTTTAATTCCGAACGTAGTATTTTTGTGTGAAAATGAGTGTGATACATGGAGAAACAGATCGATGATAATGTAAGAACAAAAATTTCTCTCTCTGATCGGGCTCTGTGGTCAGCACGGAGTCTGCTCGTCCCTCTCTCTGCCCATCCCCCTCCAGGTGCACATGCGTGGGCGGGTGCTCTCTCACTTTCTCTCTTAAAGTATTAAAAAAAAAAAATTTCTCTGAGCAGTGCTGAACACGTGTAGGTCAGGGAGCTCCAGAGTTCCCAGTGCTCTGGTGTGGCACGAAGCACAGAAACATGAAAGAGTAGCAAGAGAGCAGACTTACAGGCCAGGCTTTCTTGTAAATGTTATAAGAAAAGCCTAACAAAACATTTGTAAACCAGTCCGGTAAAATCAAAGTCCTGACTGACTGGGAGTTACCCTAGGAATACAAGGGTGGTTTAATGTTAGAAAATTAGTAAATGAAGTCAGAGGAAAAAGTTGTATCAGTAAATACAGAAAACATTTAAGTAAGATTAAATTCTGATGATGATTAAAACTATAAAACCATTAGCAAACTCAGAGCAAAAAGGAAGCCCCAGCCTCGTGGAGGGCGTGTGCCCCAGACCTCTAAC